>CABFWO010002051.1:13297-50603 GCA_902155825.1 Timema genevievae | reverse complement strand
GGTCTGTAAGGAAGGAAGGCAGGCAGGCGCACCTAGGATTGTTTCTGTTGCTAGAGGTTTTTCAGCGTCACCGGCAGACAATAGGGTCGTCCGTCGCCATGGCAACCGTTGTTGTTGACGCAACGACACGGCGAGAAATAAAACTCACACATTAGTTGGGCCGCGGGGAGGGAATAGATTCGAAGCTAAGCACTTTAGACTTGACGCAGAAAAAGCTTTTTAAGTCTAAAGTAAATAAATAAATCAGAGATTCAAGAGTGCCGGGTTCGAATTCCTGGTAGTTTACTGACTGTGTCATTGAATATCTATTAGAAATTATACACTTTTTTTGAGGTCAGCATTTATAAAACTTTACTACTGTATAATGTTAAGGGTTATCAGTAGTAACATGCGTTGCCCGGGGTGACCACGAAATTTCATATCTATCCGAACTAGTTTTAAATAAATTTAGAAAAAATCTAATCAAAATTTTAAAATTCCGGCTTCTATGTGCACATGTCAGTGTACAGAAGCTACAGTAGCCCCATGGCTTCTTTGGTGCTGACTGACAGTTCACAGCTGACTTCTGACAGCTGCTTAACACATGTTTTTTGCAGATCATATTGTTCGGCGTAGGGATACATAATTTGGTCTGGTAACTTTTCAAAGCCGTCAGCTGTGAGCTGTCAGTCAGCACCAAAGAAGCCATGGGGCTACTTTACTAGTGTTAAAATGTCAGATCTCTACGTGCGATAGATATCGCGTCAAGCTCATGACAGACAAACTCTTCATTTTAATATAAATGTATTAATATATATCAAACGTGACAGCTGCAGACCACATAACTTGACGTATGAACACGTTAAACTACCCTCAATTTCTTACGAATGGACACATACCATGATTTTGGTTTTTTTTAAACCTGTTCTCTAAGGCCTTATTTCGTACTAGAATCCTATCGTATGGTAAGTAGTATTTTGATAGGATAAAAGAACTTACAGAACGAACTTCCTACATATCCATTCTTAAGAAAATTGGGCTATATATATTTAGTTTAATGTATTCATACGTCAATCGTGTGATCTTCAACTGACACTTTTTATATAGATTATCAAAGCAATTTTAAACGCAAAAAAAAAAGTTTGTATTTTCTAAAAGCTGCTCCAAAATGTCCATTCGTTAGAAAATCAAGGTGTATATAGTAAAGTTTCTAGCTGTCAAATATGGTCCCTCATAACAAAATCCTATTATATTTAAATGTTCCCGTATCGGCAGACACGCGGACGTAAGATTGGGGCTCGATCCCCAGACAGATGTATCGAGGGTTGTTTTATTTTATAACCTAACGAGTTTCTTCACAGTTCCTTCATGCAAAATACGGCACTTTTGTTCTTAATTCTCCCTCCCTTCACCCTTTCACATGATTGTGATGGAGCTAAATGTGGATAGCCCGGGCGGGTTTTAAGTCTTTACGTAAAAATAAAATCTCCAAATTGACATAAGAAATAAATTGATCGATATATATCGAATACTGAAAAATCGATCTATGTGATTGTAAATATATCTATAATGTCTTTGGCGTCCTATGCGTGAGGTGCGAATAATAACCAGACTGGTCTGAAATCAGGTTAATGGCGCGATAAACCAGAAGTTTTGTTTATACGTGAGGTAGAGAAATTGAAAATAATATTATTCTAACAGAGCAGTAGATTCGTGTGAATTCCTTACAACTCTTTGTTCCACGATGTCGTGGTACGTCCGTCGGTCGTCAGTAGAGTGAAGAACGCTGTACCTAGGCAGGAGACAACGCTGACAGCGTGCGTGTGTGTGCGTGTGTGTGCGTGAGCCGAGGTGTCGGGAGGCAGGAACACAGAGACCAAATTATTATAATGAAGCTCCTAGAGAACGCAGGCAACAAGAAGACGACTGCACGGAGCACGCTACTCGGCCGTTGATAGCAGGAGAGCAGAAATAAAGAAGAGGAGGTGTTCGTGAACAAAACATCTCCACCACCTGAAAACTACTCAAGTATTGATAGCAGGAGAGCAGAAATAAAGGAGAGGAGGTGTTCGTGAACAAAACAGCTCCACCTGAAAGCTACTCAAGTATTGATAGCAGGAGAGCAGAAATAAAGGAGAGGTGTTCGTGAACAAAACATCTCTACCACCTGAAAACTACTCAAGTGTTGATAGCAGGAGAGTAGAAATAAAGGAGATGTATTAGTGCAGGAGTTCTTGACCTTTTTATAATTACAGCCCCCCCAATGGATTTCCCAAAATACCCTCACGACCCCTTCGCCAGACTATCTAAATCATCATCATCATCATCATCATCATCATCATCATCAATCCTCTTAGGTATCAGTTTTGACTTCAAAAACTGTCAATAGCTTGGTCTTCACTTTGACAAATGGTTGGCTATGAACAGAACAACTGAAAGAAAATCATAAGTATTTCGTCATTTATATTTGTTTATATACAAAAAAGACTACAAGTCACAAATACACGAGCTCTTGGTTACAACCAGCGAGATGGTTGCTGCTCAGAGAGTCCCAGACTCCCCCATTGTTTGGTACCAGTTAGGATGTTAGGAGCTTCTTCACCGCCCGGAGGCCACTCGGGTGTTCTTGAAACCTCTTTAGTTTGTATTTTCTTTGAATGAATACGTTCATCATCTGGCGCTCGTGGCCAAAGATCAATATGGAAAATGTTCACCACTTGTTGCTAAACTACTTTTAATATCTTATGTTACAGACCTTCTTCGCAGCTGGAGTATACGCGTGAGGTTAGGAGTCCAATATAATCCGGAGGTCCCAGGGACTAGTAACCCATCAGGGTTCAATACCCTGTATCGGTGGACACGCGGACTAAATAATGCCAAGATCAGAAATGCTGGTATGCTAATGACTGGGGGGGTCGGGGTTCGAAAACCGGCCGCATATACTGGAGGTGTTATTTTTCTGTGAATAGTTTTGCCCATCTGCCTCCACGCAAACTTGGGTACATTTTATCTCACATCTACATTGCTCACCCTTAACTGATAATAATAAGTTAACTACATACGTACTAGACCGGAGGGGTGGTAAGACTGGTTTAGAGATGAGTAGTGAAAGTACCGCAAGTCAAGTGACAAGAAGAGGCCGCTCGCGGTGTTGACATCACACAAGATGTGTGTACACGGAGATACTCTCAAGTCTCCCCACCCTTCGCCCCGAGCTCAAAAGAAACTCGCCGCTTGCCGACTGACAGCTCTGGGAGACGAGAACAGCACAACTCCGGGACCTGTCCACACGGTCAAAAGTCAGGGGCCTGTTCACACGGTCACAGGTCAGGGGCCTGTCCACACGGTCACAGGTCAGGGGCCTGTCCACACGGTTACAAGTCAGGGGCTTGTTCACACGGTCACAAGTCAGAGGCCTGTCCACACGATCACAAGTCAGAGGCCTGTCCACACGGTCACAAGACAGAGGCCTGTTCACACGGTCACAAGTCAGATACGTGTTCACACGGTCACAAGTCAGAGGCCTGTTCACATGGTCATAAGTCAGATACCTGTTCACACGGTCACAAGTCAGGGGCCTGTTCACACGGTCACAGGTCAGGAGCATGTTCACACGGTCACAAGTCAGGGGCCTGTTCACACGGTCACAAGTCAGGGACCTGTTCACACGGTCACAGGTCAGGGGCCTGTTCACACGGTCACAATCTAAAACAACACTGCGGGCCTGTTCACACGGTCACAAGTCAGAGGCCTGTTCACACGGTCACAAGTCAGGGGCCTGTTCACACGGTTACAGGTCAGAGGCCTGTTCACACGGTAACAATATAAGACAACACTCCGGGGCCTGTCCACACGGTCACAAGCTAAGACACAACTCCAGTACCTGTTCACACGGTCACAAGCTAAGACACAGCTCCAAGACCTGTTCACACGGTCACAAGCTAAGACACAGCTCCAGGACCTGTTCACACGGTCACAAGCTAAGACACAGCTCCAGGACCTGTTCACACGGTCACAAGCTAAGACACAACTCCAGGACCTGTTCACACGGTCACAATCTAAGACACAACTCCAGGACCTGTCCACACGGTAACAAGCTAAGACACAACTCCAGGACCTGTTCACACGGTCACAAGCTAAGACACAGCTCCAGGACCTGTTCACACGGTCACAAGCTAAGACACAACTCCAGGACCTGTTCACACGGTCACAATCTAAGACACAACTCCAGGACCTGTCCACACGGTAACAAGCTAAGACACAACTCCAGGACCTGTTCACACGGTCACAAGCTAAGACACAGCTCCAGGACCTGTTCACACGGTCACAAGCTAAGACACAACTCCAGGACCTGTTCACACGGTCACAATCTAAGACACAACTCCAGGACCTGTCCACACGGTAACAAGCTAAGACACAACTCCAGGACCTGTTCACACGGTCACAAGCTAAGACACAGCTCCAGGACCTGTTCACACGGTCACAAGCTAAGACACAACTCCAGGACCTGTTCACACGGTAACAAGCTAAGACACAACTCCGGTACCTGTTCACACGGTCACAAGTCAGAGGCCTGTCCACACGGTAACAAGCTAATACACAACTCAGGGACCTGTTCACACGGTCACATGTCAGAGGCCTGTCCACACGGTAACAAGCTATGACACAACTCTGGGACCTGTCCACACGGTCACAAGTCGGAGGCCTGTTCACACGGTCACAGGTCAGAGGCCTGTTCACACGGTAACAAGCTAAGACACAACTCTGGGACCTGTCCACACGGTCACAAGTCGGAGGCCTGTTCACACGGTCACAGGTTATAGGCCTGTTCACACGGTCACAAGTTGCGATAAAACCCGCAGCGACAGAAACACGACTTTCGAGATCTGTCCACATGTTCCATCTTCTTCAGACAACCAAATAACATGCGTTAGAACAATGAAACGTCACACATCTTTGTTTGAAGTGTGTGTGTACCGTCCCTGCTTTGGACACGGATCGAACCAAGACCCCGCGAATATCCAGAGAGAGCCACGACGTGCCGAGTATGACGGATGGCGGGACACAATAGGCGGGGAGGAGGGGGGGAGGAACATCAAAGGCGCCCGCGGTGCAAAACGCCTCTTTTGTCTGCGGCGTGTTTTTGTGGGCAGGGTCGGCCCGCTCTGTTCTCAAGGAGAGGCAAGGGGGGGGGGAGGGCCCAGCGCGACTTACATATAGACCAGCAACTCAGACAAGAGCACTGTTACAGTACTTAATTCGGTAAAGAAACTTGCACTGAAATAACGGTTACAACTATCACAGAATATCAGCGAAACAAACAACGCTTGCGTGTCTTTCTACTGAGCTAAGGGAGCCGGGTTCGATTCCCGGCATGGCCGAAAAATGTATCATTGGTTAAAAGTGGATTTCGGTGCTAAACAAACGGGATCTGGATATTGTGTCTGTTCTATATTTAAGTTAATTTACAAGTCGTGTGCTGATATAATCAGTCGATTCAGAAAGTGTTCGTCGAATGCCTCCAGTTAAACTAAAACAATAAACAACCCTTATTCACAAGATCGTCATTTTTATCCTCTTTTTGGCCGGCAAAGTTGATGCAACCAACAAAATTATAGTTCCTTACAGAAAATACAATTAATATAAACGCAAGGGCATATTTTTTTAAAGCCAAGAGTTTTATTAAAAGTACTTTTTCTCAAGATAATATTTTAAACGAGGGTAACCGGTGTTACATCTTTGTTAGGTTTGTTTAGGCCCTATGTAAGAATACTATTAGCTATGCAGTCCAAATGTCAAGCCTATAGGAACAACCTTATCTGACTAGAGGTACAAAAGATCAGATGACCTGGCAGTCTAGGGGTAAGGTGTCAAGACTTCTGTGTTGGAGGTCCGGGGTTCAATCCTTGGTACCGGCACAGATTTATCTGATTGCCAAACCACTTCCTTCACCTCTGACAAGATGTGTATTAATCACAACTTGTGAATGTGTGGAATGCCAGGCCTCCACCGTAGTTCGGATCCCACGTTAAACTGTAGGTCCTCCATTTCATCTCACAATCACCCTACCATCACACATTAGCGTAAGTGCGTATAACCCGAACGGGTAGTAAAACGCTGTGCTAATAATAATATCTCACGTATTCATACGTCAAGTCATGTTATCTGCAGCTGTCACTTTTGATAGATATTATCAATACCTATAAAATAGCAATATTAATACAGTGAAATGTTATCAATTTTTTTTCACAAAATATGTGAGTCAGGCTGCTATAGCTCTAGTGAGCCAAGCCCGGTGTGAGTCAGGCTGCTATAGCTCTAGTGAGCCAGTCAGCCAGGCCCGGTGTGAGTCAGGCTGCTATAGCTCTAGTGAGCCAGTCAGCCAGGCCCGGTGTGAGTCAGGCTGCTATAGCTCTAGTGAGCCAGTCAGCCAGGCCCGGTGTGAGTTAGGCTGCTATAGCTCTAGTGAGCCAGTCAGCCAGGCCCGGTGTAACAGCGGCCATACCTGCTGCTTACCTTCTCTAGTCAAGATGGTCCCTTGAGAGTTGAGTTGAGACAACCACCCTTCAACTACATTCCTGTCCCTGTAATACTCCCCTTGGTCACACTCGCACAGCTGGCTACCCCCTCCCTCCCTCAGACAACGCATCGGTGAACTTTGTAAACTGTCCCGTCAAGTACAGTATTTCATAGAGAAATAAATACAAACAAATTTTGTTGGTCGACAAAGATAACATTTTAATATTTTATATGTATTGATTCATCATCTTCTTCTTCTTCTTCAATCAACAACAAGGAGGTTGGTTAGTGCTACCTTCACCATCTGGTAGAAATCCTATGTGGTGGTTCCCGTTGTTTTATACACTGAATTTCTATGAGCTAGAGAGAAATTGCCGAGAAAGGTATTTTCACATATCTTCCAGGGTTCTTTTATATGCCACAATCGATATGGGACCAACGAATTTACTTCCCCTCCGAAGGAAGTTGTGCTACAGATTTTTATCGCTCAAGAAAACTCCGGTGACTCCGGCTGGGTTAGAACCCACGAACAATCGGGTCCTGAGGCGAGCCTTAACCCCAAGACCACAGTGGTATATTGATAATAACTATCAAAAGTGACAGATTCAAATCACATATCTTGACGTATGAATACATAAAAGTAAGTTTTCTATCTGTCAGATAAGTCTCTTCCGATGAAGCCCGTGCCATTCACTAAAAGTGTAATAATTATGTTTAAAATGTATCCTAGGGGATGCAAACCTGGGAACTTTTAACCTAACACGCGACAATTCTCTCCCACCGTCTTGTCGAGGGTTTGTCACATCAATGTGATACAGCGCTAGACCCAAGGTTCCGTGTATTGGTTCTTATATTATTTTTTAGAAACTGTATTTTTAATATTTACCTGTCCTGCAAACGAACTAGGACCTCTAGATCTGAAGTTGTCTTTCCTTAGATCTGTGCAGTTGGAGGAATAATTGAAAGACCACAGATCAGGAAAAATATTTTTTAAATGTAATCAAAAAACTTAACGATTTTTTTTTTGCTACACTAATATTGGTAGGTCTACATACCTAATGTATTGAGAAAGATTATCATATTTTATTTTTCTAATAATTTTTAAGCCAACCATCCAAAATATAATATAATTATTATATCTCCAGCTGCACACATTCTAAGCTAACTATCCCAATAATAATAATAATAAAAATTGTACCTACCTAAGTTAAATTAAACCAAACATTGTAAGTTATTATATTATTTGTAAAAAAGGCTAGTTTATTATTAATAAAAGTTGTCACGTTGGTACAATTTTTTTTAAAAATGCTAAATAATGTTAGAAACAATTGTACCATTTATGATTTTAACACACCGCAACCGACGTCGACAAATTTTCCTTGGGCAATAAAAATCTGTACTCACAACTTTCTTTGGAAAGTAAGTAACATCGTCGATCCTATGTCAGTTGTATAGGAACCCTGGAAGGTATGAAAATACCTTTTCAGGAAAAATTGCTGTGGTCCTTTCACTCTCGCTCATAGAAATTTCTTGTGTGCTGATACACCGTGATTATTTGATTCAGTTAAATACCTCAAATAAAAAATAATAAAAAACATACCCTAACTAACTAACCTTAATGGAAGGTGACAATAAAATTTCATTCAAAAAAGAAATTCCTTGCGTTTACCTGATCTAAAAATCCATATTTCCCTGACTAAAGCCCCTGTCAACACAGATATGTTAAAAAAAAAACAATCAAAATACCCCATTGGTTACTAAGAATAATTTTTTTAAAGCACTCAAAAATAACTAAACATTCCAACAAAATTAAAAACAGTGTTCGAGTCTGATGAATGAAATAAATTCATTTTCTCTTACCAAGAGAATCTGAAAATCTTCCATTTTCCCTGAACAATTAAATATAGCCCTGATATTTCCTCGATTGTTATGTAAATTAAACCAATAAATTCCCTGGCACCTCCAGCCCTGCCATTTTTATCTTAATCTGTCTGCTTCCCCTCCAAACCATCATAGCGGTGAGTTATTAAAGGTTAGATTGGATTGGCTACAACCTAATTACCAACATTAAAAATATATTTTTCATTTGTGCTCGCACACAGTTTAGTACCTACACTATTTCCCATTGATACCAATAGCTACATATTGCACCGATGTACGGTAAAGATAACACAGATTTTGACACACATAGTGTATGATAAACAACTTATGTACAAAGTTACTGATCACAATTGAAAGTTGTTTATGTGAATTTGTGTTTAACAATCTAAACTAGTTTAAGAACACGATTGAGATACATACTGCTTTATGTCAAAGAATATACTTAGGGGTGTGTGTAAGAACAAAGATCAAATTTCAAATGTGAGTTGCTATAAAAATAAATTTTCAAAAAAATATATGTTTTATCGATAACCAATTCTTGTTTAGCCTATATAAATGAAAATATTATTTTTTGTTGTTCTAATTTTCCAGATCCAAAACTTTTCTAATGAACCAGAATAAGTTTTGTAAGCGATAAGCCAACTAATCAATATGTAATAAGGAATGGCCCTAATAATCTAGTTACAAGCTGAAATTGCATTTTAAAAAAATGTACAATACCTTACTGTAACTTTGATTAGATTTTAGAATAGATAATAGAAAAGCTTGTTATATTATTGACTATTTAATTTTAATTTTATATGACACCATAAGTTAAATATATGATCAAATATTATTTAAAGTAGCTTAATTGAACAGAATCTGCTTTCGCACCAGTCAAATTTGAAATAAGTTATAGGCAAATGAAAAATATGCTTTCATTTAATACAACTTTTGCAATGATAACTTCATGAAACAACATATGATAAACATTTAAATTTTATAAAAATAGATTGAAATTGATAAACAGAGGATAACAAATAAAAGAATAATTCCAATAAATACTCTAAACATAACCAAACTTAACCAACATCACAAAAAGCATACTGAGCCTATAACATTTTAATACCGGTAAGTTCAGTAATTCAAGACTATATGATTCAAAATAGAAATGTGTTCAATATTCTTATAAAATCAAACAAATATAAGTCTAATGGCTTCTAAGAGATACTATATATAATATATAAAATTATATCTGGCCAATCTTACCTTACAAATACCTTTGCCGTTGAAGAAACTCGACGAATTTGAATATATATCCTTGCGTCGATTAACCCCACTTAAACACATCTCAATAACACAACATCATTTTGGAAATTATATTTTAACAGTAAAATAAATAAATAAATTATGTTCTCACAAAACATAACAACATTGTCAACATTAACAAAAAGAAACCATTCTTCTTGACGTATTTTTCACGGTGGACATGAAAGAAATCCCCCTAGTGGCGGTTTGATGAAACTTATTCTTACTAAAATATTGAAAATAGAACTATTGTGTATAAAAATTAAATATGTGGGTGATAGAGGAATCGTTTTAATATAACACTAACAACTAATTATAAAAAATTATCGACTACTTGATTATATTATAGTTATGTATTTAAAAAATAAAAACAGATTTATTTAAAAAATAAACAAGAGAGATTAAAAAAAAAATATTTTACAATCTCATAGTTTTACATATCTCCACCTATGGCGCTAAGGCCGCTATAAGACCAACAACATTATATCAAATTAAGGCTAGAACACGTTTAGGACTGATTTATATTAGCAAAACATTTACTATTTAAAATTGTTAATAAAAAAATTATATAATCATAAAACTCTCTTTTTTATACCAATGATTAGAATATATATATATCACTCCTATAGTAATACATATTTCTAAAGGCATGTGAAACATCATAATTTTGTAGATAAAAAGGGGATTCAGACTCAGAAATGAAACTTGTGACGAAAGAAAAGTATTAACTTCTAAATAAAAATTCAAATAATCTATGTACTGTAGTCGAATTTATTGTTAATCCTAAATATAATTCTAAAATATTATTAAATCTATAAATTTATGATTATTGGTGTCGTAAGACTCTGAAAGTGTTTATATTTGACATTATTTCATTTATGTGTGTGGGTATTAGGTGTATCTTTGAATAAGGTGTATATTTTGAAAATTCATATACGGTGTTTGAGTTATTTGATCTTCAAGAAAACTATTTTGTAGCACGAGTTTAATTACATTTATTAACTACAGAAATTTCCTAAATTGAAAATCATTACAAGATTTTTGCTATGATTATAAGGTTTTGATTAATTAAATGTAGGTATAGTTTATGTACCACTAACCAATTTTGCAATTCAATTCGATAAATCCATATATTTGTGCAGGACCATATTATATAACCATTTGTTTTTGTCTCATATTCACATAATTATGGGCTGCCCACGGTAAACTTTGTGCCCGGTGTGGGATTAGTTTTGGTACTCCCCTATATAATGTGCCCACACCTCTCGTGGACCCTTCTGACGCTACGGGAGACAGCTCATGTCATCCCCCGTTGAAACCAGTGCTGATAGTAAGGATTCACGACCCAGACTTGGGGCGTGGCACAACAAGTCATTATGAAGGGGTTTTACGAAGAAGGAACTCAAGATGTAGGCACTCAAGTCTTTATTCAGGGCTCTAATTCGTCCTATTTGTTAATTCGGTTACACAACTGCGCGTCGAAAAGAAAACCTCATCTTCATGTCCGCAAGCGATAACAACACAATGACCCCGACGTACTCTGAACAAGCCCAGAACCGAGAGTGAGAGTCACGATGAATTCGAGGTCAGAGCCTCTAAGCCCATCGCGAACTTGCACAGCCATCTACGCAGGAACAAACAAATGAGCAGCGCTGCGCACACACAAAAGATCCGAGGAAACTCGGCACAATAAGTGGGGGATAGTAAGAAAATAAAAAAATATTCCCCTAACCTAACAACGCCAAACCTAATGTAGCCTGGGCGTGATAAAAAAATAATTAACCTGAAGAGAAAGTCCACAAAATGTTAATAACCATTGTCTAAACTTTTCACTGCGAGATTATACGAAAACGGTTAGGATTACAAAGAAAATTTAAAAAAAAGTTTTATATAAAATGTAATCTTCTTTATTTTTTATGAAACAAGCACTTGGATATAATGTGCGGCTTATGAGATTATCGCAAAAACAGTTTTAGGGCACTATTTATCCAAGATGGTGGTTGTAAAAGAATTTTTCAAGAGTGGTTAAATTAGGTGAGGAATTATAGGTTTGGGTATTATTTTCATATTATAGGCAGGTTAGGCTAGGTTGGTGCTATGTTTGGCGCCCCGGGCAGCCATCCAGTTCACCCGGCCCTTAAGCTGCCCCTGCACATAATATTTTACAAATCATTAGGTGTATGAAAGTAAGAGGGCAAAAAAAAAAAGTTGTCAAAAAAGTGACAAACATTCATATTCACCTTTTAGATACATTACTAATTTTATGAATTCTTATGTAAATCCAAATAGAAAATACTATTATTACGAAATAGATTTTAAATTTTAAATCATGAATAATAATGTAAGATCGAAATGAGAGTTCGTATTCAAACACAGCATTTCTCAATGCCAGTACTTTGTGCTAAATGGATTAAATTTACACCTAAAAGTAAATAAAATTGCTTTATTATAAAAATCAAAAATTGCCTTTTATTTTACTAAACTTACTAAAGTACATTAAAAATTGGCTTTACTTAAAATACTATAAAGACTATAATATAGGCTACACATTAATTAGCACATATATAATGGACTAATATAAAGCATACAGGCAACGGTTAACTTTGCATTTTACGACAGCCTTAAACATGGTAAACAATATATAAATTTATATTGTTGTTGCTAACGAGGTTTCTTAGTAACAAAATTATATTCATCCGTACTAAATTAATTGTGATCGATATTTAGCTGAAGATATACGAACAATTAATTGCTCTTTTAAAAATATATTATATGAAAATGGCTTCAGAAAACGAAAATCTCGAAGAAGAGTTCAAATTCTACATCAAATTTGCAAAGCCCCTTGTTTTGAATCTACCGACCACCACTGGAAAGTTCAAATGATTAATTGAGATTATGATTTTTATTTTAATACTATAAAATTAATATATATTTATCTACAGAAAAAGTAAACGTGTTGCAATCAAATTCAAATCTAATATCAGTTTAAAAAAATATATTAAGCATCAAATAGCCAAAGCTATTATTTATGCTTTTTAGTGAGGATTACTCCATCTAGATATCATATTCTATCAATTGAAAAAAGAAGCCTGTACATGGGAAACGAACCTGGGACCTTTGGCTTAACACGCCAATGTTCTAAGTACTGAGCTATCCAGGAATCATCCCGTGATCAGGGTCATTCCTCACTCATATTTTAAGGCAGAGTCTATGATGGACGTGTGGAAATCGTCGGCTACAAATGTGTGTTTTTATTAAGATCACGAGCTATCAGATAACGCAGCCACCTTCGACTTGGTAGTGAAGAATGACCCTGGGCACGGGACGATTCCTGGGTAGCTCAGTAGTTAGAGCATTGGCGTACTAAGCCAAAGGTCCCGGGTTCAATTCCCGTTCCAGGTGTTATTTTTCAATTTTAATAATATTATATCTATATCGAGTAATCCTCACTAAAAGCATAAATAATAGCTTTGGCTATTTGATTCTTAAATATGCAATCCCTTACAAATATAATAATTGTACAAGTGGCATTAAGCCAACCAGCGAGTCGACGGGGGCTGCGTTATCTGAGAGCTCGTGATCTTAATAAAATCACACATTAGTAGCAGACAATTTTCGTACGTCCATCATAAGACTCTGCCTTAAAATATTAGTGAAGAATGACCGTTGCCACAGGACGATTCCTGGATAGCTCAGTTGTTAGAGCATTGGCGTACTAGGCCAAAGGTTCAGGGTTCTATTTCCGTGATCAGGTGTCATTTTTCAATTTTCAGAATAAAATTATAATAGCTAAGCTTATTTTATAACTATTAATTTCAATATAGGGTTTTATATGTAAGTACAGGTAATTTTGAATATATATTGATTTTATTTTTGTTATAGATCGTGCTTACGCTGCAGCGTGGCTAAAGAAGTTGCAGTCAATAAATGATAAGAATCTATCAGGAATAAGGAACAATTATATAAAACTGCTCTTGTTCTCCTTGCAACGTCGGCGCCTTTTAGGTATCTTCAAAAAACTGCCTGATCAGAACACACAATTAGAGCCTTTCCCAGACGATGCTAGTGTAAGTTACACGGTACCTACTCTAGAAGTTCTCCGAGTGTCTGTTATGAGATTACATTAAACTCATTAGATGGTTTTTTCTTGACCAAAATGATACTATATTAAATCCTCAGACATGCTTAATGCACAGTTTCTTGCCTACCCTATAAAGGAACGGCGTGATTAGGTATGTATGTATTTATTTGTATGTAAGTTAAATACTAAGTTGACTTTGTTTCTATTTTAGCTAATAGTATTAACATAATTTGACATTTTAGGTCTTGGATATGACAAGAAAGTTTACAGAACTGGATATTACAGCTCCTGAAGAAATCCAGGCTTCCATACCTCCATACGTTGTAGAAGTATCATCTGACTTAAAAGAATATGCAGTAGCTCAAGAGATTCCCAACTTTGGAGTACACTGCTACTTTGCTGTATCGAATGACCCCATATCTGAGTGGGACAACTCTGAAAAGGGACTCTATCCCAGAGTTCCGCCTAGTCTCGCTCTGGGACCATCATGGGACGACACGAGTTCAGTAATAACCACTAGAGATGATCCTTCAAAACCATCTTCAAAGGCATCATTATTTGCGTCACTCAAGGCAAGAGCTGCGTTAAGGTCAAGATCAAAGAAATCCTTACAATCGGGCCTAACAGACTTCCAAATATGTGGATGCCCCGAAAAAAGAGAACCATTTAAATCTTCTCCATTTGAATATTTTGACTCGGAATCTCAAAACCAAATGTACTATAAATTACAAGAACCGCAGTATGCTGATTATTATGTCTCAAGAAAAAAAGTTGAGCAACGTTCTAATTATACCTATTATCGTTAGTTTATTAAGTACAATCTCCAGATAAATGATGAAAAAACATATACTATTTCTTGCGATTCAAAGTGCTTAGTTAAACAAATATACATATTTACTGCATAAAGTAACTATTTCATATAGTTTGAACCGAGCAATTGCTGTAATAGTAGAATAAATGGGTGATAAGCTAAGTGTGTGTTGAATAGAATCTCAATATAGTTTATCCTAGCCACATTTTCAAATGGTTCTGAAAGATTGAATCATGACGTTTACTTAAACATACTAACATGTTAGTAAAAACAAAGATAATCATATATTTCAATCCTATTATTAATTTTAAAATTGTCTATTAAAATGTTAAGAAATACACGTGAGTAGCATATAATTTATTTTTTAACTGTGCTTTTGGGTAATAGATTAAAGAAATATAATCTTTCAATTCTTATTATTATATCAATTACAGTAAATATAATTTTCCTCGAAAAGGTAACAATTATATAAATAATTTAACAACAATGGTAGTTCTTTATTAGAATATTAGGCAGTAATAATTTGGCGACTCACAGAACTACAAATGAAATAATACAGGGATGGTTTAAAAATAATTTTACTTATTAAATCACTAAATTTTCTTCGTGTAATGAAGAAAATCCTTGAAAAATATGTATTTTTAAGAGTAATTTAATAACTTAAATTTCTTTCATTAATATATAAAGCGTGTTAAGCCATACACTACTCTATAATAATATTAATAAAACTTTAATCTTCTGAAATTAAATACTATTTGGATCTATTTATTTATTATTTATCCATGGAAGTAAATAAATAAATTTAAATCAACAGAATCGTTTCTTTATCATCCACCCATAGCTCTGACAGTATCCACAACACCTGTGACGTGAGTTTTATTATTTTATTAAGTGAATCGTTGGGTCGTGGTCACTTCAAAACAAATTGGGTGCTCTACATATAAGAGAACGTTGATTTAGTTGTTTTTAACTCTGTTTATTGAAAATGGCAAATTTAAGGCAAACTCCTTTAACTTGCAGTGGACATACTAGACCTGTGGTACATTTAGCATTTAGTGATGTAACTGAATGTGGTTATTTTCTTATTTCAGCTTGCAAGGGTAAGCAAGCATGAATTAATTCAATTTGTAACCTAAATACTTCCAGTTCACCTTGGCCTCCTTATTTTATTTAAGGATCAATATAATTAATATCTAAAAAGTCTTCTAAAATATCTTATTGTTATCTTTACATATAGGCCTACTAATTTAATCTTAAATATATGGTGCTGCATTTAATTATAGACCTATTTTAAATAATAGAGTAGAATTTTAAATATAATTTTTCAACATATTATCTTTCCATGATCTTAAATCTTAATTTAAGCAACCAAAATCATAAAAGTTATTAAAATTACATCAATCAACTTGATGTTACATTTGAGCTATTGACATTATAACGAGATTTAATTGATTTGGCATACTATAAACCTATATAATATTTGCACACAAATTCTGATGACATTAACATATTGTATCCCCCTACTCTCGGATACAGGCCTATCCAAACACACTCCAAGAGTATGGTTATCAAATAAACTAGATTCCTATTGTACGGTGTACATGTAAAACTAAATATTCATTAGTTCACTAGGATTGATACCGTTCATTATATTCTAAATCAAGCTTTTCTCTAACCTGTCCTTTAATTCAACAACCAGAGTTGGGCTTACAAGAGGTAGCCTACAAGCCTCGGCCGTGGTCAGGAGGAATCAATTTCAACTTATAGCTTAGGTGGCGTTCAAGTATTACGTAAGCACATATTGGCCATTTTGTACCCCCCCTCCCCCCGCCCTTTTGTAAGCAATAATGAGCAAACGCCCAAACCCCCCCTTGCTTATGTTATATTTGTCGACTTTTTTTGCTGTAATTTATTCACAGAAATAATCATGTTATTTTGTATCCATTTTATAAACTGTTGGTTATTATTAATGTAAAGGTGCAAAATAAGTCACGATCAACACTCTCGTAAATTGAATTCAAATTTACTGTAGCCTACTGGGCCCCTAAACAGATTTTTTTTTAATATAAGATTATTTTTTTAAAAACTACACTTAATTAAAATTATATAAAAAAGTATTATTAGTGAATACATGCATTATTACAGTTATAAGAAACGCTAAACTATTTTTGATCTGACGACCGAGGTCCTTGGATCCTCTCTCTTGATACATTTAATCACCATGTGTCCATTTGGGTGTGTTTGGGTCACTGCGCCATTCTTGTCCGTCTCTCTCTCTTACGCAAGTATTGTTCTGACCCTCTCGAAGTGCTTACATAAATAATACTTGAACACCCCAGTTTAATACAAGTGCTAATTCAAGTGTTTTAAGTGCCTGTTTGCATTAAGTGCTGTTAAAACAACCGAGTGATAAGTAGACCTACTCTCCTAAAATTGGGTAAGACATGTAAAGCTCACTATTTTGTAATAACCAACCTAAAGAGAACTAAAACATTGTATATTTTCTTTCCTTTATTCCCAATTACTAAAAGACGGGAAACCCATGATGAGGCAAGGTGACACAGGGGATTGGATTGGTACCTTCGAGGGCCACAAGGGGGCAGTCTGGGGCGTAGCATTGAACCCTCAAGCATCGAAGGCTGCCACAGGTGCAGCGGACTTCAACGCTAAGGTAAGCGGGTTGTCATGCGGCGCAACTAACCGGGGTAAGTTGTCCCGGATTGGTTACTCTAGTGCGATATTTATTGGTCTGTCAAGATACCTGCTAGTTCTCCCTCCTCACAAATATAAATAGTCCATTTTGCGCTGAGAGCACATTTTAATCGACTCAAAAGGCTGAAAAGATGGGGTACCTTTAATAATGTGGACATTCCATAAGGTCACTCTTAGTGTTAGGTTGAGTTGCATTAATTTGGACTCTATTAAACCGCGCTTTGCTTAATATGGATAGCCCTTTTCCTAAAGTAATGCTTTGATAAATACCTGTAATTAGACGCTAAATAAAAATAATTCACCAATGAAAAAGCGTAGTGATGAATTGATTTATCAGGCTAGCGCAAGAAATGTGTGCTAAAGTAAAACAACAGATCAGTAATTTTTTGTGGCATGTGATGTGAATGATGATGAAAAACCAAGACTGTCATGTCCTAAGTAAAGTCAGTTTAAAGGACAAAAATATCCTGTAAGTAATGCGCATATTAATTTATTACCTGTGGATTATTTTCCATTTGTATTAGGCCTACTTTAATCTATAATAATAAAAGGAAGTGTGTGTTTGTTTGTTTGCGACACCCAGCCAAATCCACGGCACACAGAGATCTGAAATTTTTAACATAGGTGGACGGAAGGGGGTTCCAAATGCACCTTGAAGCCAGATTTTTAAATTTTTAATCAAGCTATTTTTTACAAATTTTTGAATCTGAA
Source organism: Timema genevievae (assembly GCA_902155825.1). Lineage (NCBI taxonomy): Eukaryota > Metazoa > Arthropoda > Insecta > Phasmatodea > Timematidae > Timema > Timema genevievae. The sequence continues at coordinate 32,622 of CABFWO010002051.1, read as the reverse complement.
TTTTGAATCTGTAGATCGGTCATGGGCAAAGCTTTGCGGGATTGCTTTTTGTAAAATACATGTGGCTTGTTTCTGTATAGACCGGTTGAATCATAACTTGTCTTATTTTATAAGGTTTTTTTTAATCTGGACTTTCATTAATCCCATAACTATGGTATCAATGAGAGCTCATGGTAACTAATGATTTCCACACGTCCATCACAGACTTTGCCTCAAACTATAAATGAAGAATTACCCTGAGCATGGGATGAATCCTGGATAGATCACTTTCAGAGCATTGGCGCTCTACGCCAAATATCCCGGTTCAATTCTCATGACCGTGTGTCATTTTACACCGAATTGAAATAAATCACTAATATTTTTGTAAGTCTGTCCGTAGTCACGGTCAAATGTCTAAACCATATCCGATGTTTCCGTGCACTAGGTCTGGGACGCAGTGTCGGGGGAGGTACTCCATTCCTTCCAACACAACCACATCGTCAAAAGTGTCAACTTCTCGTCAAACAGTTCTCTGTTTGTGACGGGCAGCAACGAGAAGCTCATCAAGATATTCGACCTCAACAAGCCGGATGCGGGTGAGTGTCCTTTCCGCGATTTTAAAACGGCGGGTATTGCGATGCTCCTCTTAATACGTACCAGATTTTGGGAAATTGTCGCAAATACCTACACCCCCACTCGCTTGGCCCCGGTGCATTGCAGTTGGAGCCAGTGGTTAACTGAGCCATTTATCCACCACTCAAATCTTTTGAATCCTTTTGAGTATCACTGGGCTCAAGTTGAGATTTGTTTTTAATATCTTTAGTACATTTTTTAATTTTTGTATTGTCCATTTTATTTAGTGAACTTGTCTACTATTCTTAGAGGTATGTTAGTACTACTTAATCACACCTATGCAAGTTTTATTTCATTTTTAATTATTTCAAAGACACTAATTCCCTCATAGCGTCGACGGGCGGTCATTAAACATTAATATTAATAACAGAAACACTTGACCACTTATGTCTGGACGCACCGATGATGTATCAAACCTTGATTGCAGGATGTCAGTGCTTTGTTCATACTGGGCTACTTTCCGATCCTCTCCTTGGGAGAACATTGGTGCATTTACTCATATTCACCCTTTCTACCCAGTTTTCTTAGATTATAAATTTAGCCAAACGTAGCCATCAATCGCACTGCAGTGCTAGAAAAGTCTCCGATATAGATCCATGTATTGCCGATAAATCTCCTAGTTTCAAAACACAAGCTTTCTCCCACCGGACACTTATGTTGTTCCTAGAGACCTCCATTGATGAAGACCGGTTTATTGAGCATAATGTGAGACGAGCAAAGTGAATGTACAGTCCAATTTTCATAGGAAAGGCCTTTTATGACAGCTATAAAAGTTACTAGATCTACTCTCATATATTCATACGTCAAGTTATGTGATCTTAAGTTGTCACTTTTGATTGATATTATCAATACTTATAAAATAACAACAATAATAACTGTAATATGTTATCACTGTTAACCACAGTAAGTATTTTCTGAAAAACTCTTCCTATGAAAATTGGTGTGTAGATAGTTACCATTACAGTTTAACAGGGTGTTGTGAGCAGGCGTTTGTTTGTGCAGAGCCGCAGGTGTTCTCTGGACATACGTCTGGCATCCGACACGTCCTGTTCTTCAGAGACGACACCCACCTGGTGTCTTGCGCCGACGACCGCACCCTCAGGGTCTGGGATATCTCCTCTGGCAAGGTGCGGGACTAAGCTACCTTCTTTACCTGAGGGGCTACAAACAGGGGAAATGTCAGGAAATTAAAAACTCGATGACATGAACCTTTGAGCGAGTTATACCGACCGAGTGGCTGCCGCCATTGGTAATGATAGTTCTAACATTTGCAGATAGAGAGTGTCACGTGATAAGCACAATGGACACTCCACATGTTAATCTCACTTTTATAGACCAGAGCTGCTATCGATTTATTCAAGCAGCTCCTACTTAAAGTCTGTCCTCACTAGGCTGAGTTTGACCATGTTCCACATCAACTGCTTCACAGAAAAATTCTGGAAACACCTGAGATCGAATCCAGGACCTTTGGATCTGTAGCCAGGAACTCTGACCGCTAGGTATCGGAGATAAGTAAAAATCATGCCCGCTTCGGTGGTTGAATGGTCTAAGGCGAGTGTGGATATCCTTGCTGCCATTCGCCACTTGTGGCCATAAAAGTGTGGCAAATTAGAGTTTGTCAGATCTCACAGTAAAATAAGATTTCTCCTGACGGTGCATGAATATCATCGGAATAGCAATGAGTCATTGACCTAACGCTTCTATTCACTAATCCGTTTCCCAACACTATGTTTCATTTCTGTCTTCAAACAAAAGGATTGCCAAATCTCACATATAAATGTCTTACATTTTAGTTTTTATCATTGGCATCTGAGGCAGTTGTGACCGAGTAGTTAAAGTGTTTGTTTTGAATATACTCATTTAGTGGTTATCTTTACTTGGCCGAATAATAAAACCTACTTCCAAAGCTGATGAATGATTGATTAACTTTTAATTTATTTTAGTAGATTTCCGACTGTTGCTAAAAATGTTTATAGACAAACAAATTGTTTCCCGTCCCCAGGAGACTCAGAAGTTGGACTTCAATACCATACCGAGCAGCTTGGAGGTCTCCAGAGACGGGACTACTCTGACGGTGACGCACGGCAACATCGTCAGCTTCTGGGATGCGTTCAGGTAAACAAACTGTGCGAGAGGAATGGAATCATCACGATCCTTTGCGGGAAAAGTCTGTTAGGTCTGCAGATTATACCAGGGATGGACGTGTTTTAACAATTTATTTCAGACGTTGACATCGCTTGTCATCATTTTGATATTTTTCCTGAGGTACTAGTCTAGGGAATGTACCTTCTACCATATATATTAATAAAATGACGAGTTTGTTTGTCTGTCGTGAGCATTGCACTGTATCCACCGCACATAGAGGGTTTGAAATTTAAAATTTAGTAGCCCATGTTTACAAACACGTCCGCCTCGAAGCTGGAATTTTGATCATAATTTTTTAAATATATTAAAAACTGAACTAGAGGAACTAAAATGAGAGTCTCGAGTACTTTTGCTAAGATAAAATAAAATGTACCTCGAAAAGTGAAAAGCGGTTTTCCTTAAAGAAATAATTTTCTGAATTCAAACCTTGATAAGAGTTATTAACATAATAAAAAATATAAATAGTAACTAAATGTTAACATTTGATCATTTATTTGAAGTGTTTAAATTACTGCTCTGGGGTCTGGTTGTTAAGTTAATCCTATAATTATGATTGGTTCTGAACCACCAATAAGCAGTATTAAAGCTCTAAGACAGATAAAACATACTTGAATTTGCGAATATCCTAAGTTCCCCGTCCTAAATTATAATCCAATGACTGTGGCTGTATTGTTTGTGTCGTTGTTCCAGTCTGGAGAAGATCCGAGAGTTCACAGTCCCCACGCAGGTCAACTCCGCCTCTCTTCACCCAGACAAGACCATTTTTGTGTGCGGCGGAGAGGACCTCAAGATGTACAAGTTCGACTACACCACCGGCACCGAGATAGGTGAGAGACGATACCGTCATTTTATCTTCACACACTGCTTACCTTGAGACCGAACCTTGAAGGAAACCACTCGTGACCACCCAATCCCCCCCACCTAGGTTTCATTCTATGGGAACTCGTCAGGAGGGCGTGAGAAATGCGCAACGCGACTTCCTCTTTTAGGAAGTTGCATCACATGTTTCACGATACTTCCTGACGAGTTTCGATAGAATGAAACCTAGGTGGGGGGGATTGGGCGTTAACGATTGATTTTGTTCAAGAGGCTACCATTACCTCTTTGTCCAGTGGCAGCAGTGTAAAGTGTGAACTGTGTTCTTCTTTCCATATTGTGTTTGTTCCTTTTATATGTTTCTATCCACCTTTCCTGTAGCTTCTTACAAATATAATACAATCACCTCATAAAGCGAAAAGAGGTTTTCTTTATAGAGATATATTATAAGCTACATCTTACAATAATGCAAGGCAAGCCTGCTAGCCTTACGGGGTGGACGGAGGGTATAGGACAGCATTAAATGAAAAACAAATTGAGCATAAATGAGTATTTTAACTTGAAATATTTTTATTGGTGAAGCTTTATAATAATTGTCAAAGCTACACACGCCGTTATTATTCTAATATTATCTGTTCTCATCCACCACCTTTTTGATGATTTTGTTTTGTTGTCTCGTAGAATCCTTCAAGGGCCACTTTGGCCCAATCCACTGCGTGCGCTTTTCCCCGGACGGAGAACTCTACGCGTCCGGGTCTGAAGACGGAACTCTGCGCTTGTGGCAGACGACGGTCGGCAAGACCTACGGGTTGTGGAAGTGTGTCGATGGTGCGCCACTTCCTGCCGAACCCTTGTCCCCGCCCAAACAGGAAGTGGTCGCAAACTAGCGCGTACACACGCATAAACGATGAAACCGGATTGTCACGGGGGAAGTCAAAAGGATGTTTTGTAAAATCTCAGTGCTAAATTCCTGCTACGCTAGTGTTGGTCACGACCAGATACACATTATTTAACACAACTTTTCTAAATATGTATGGTGTCATTTTATATTGAAAAAAAAACCATTCACGGTCTCTGGTCTCTATTTTTATCATTGGGACAAAAAAAAAGTTGTTGGAGTGAGTCTTAAAACCAAAATTAATCATGCGGTACAGCATGTATATGTATGTGTGTATATATATCTTCTTGGAATTGTCTTATAGCCGACGGCACATTTGAATTCTTTTATCTTCTGAAAAGTCTAATTCCTTTTTTTTTACTATGAGAATTCCTATATTTATTGTATCATATCAAATAATATACTGTAAGTTGTTTTAAACTTGTATTTACTTGTGTATATTAAAATTTATCATTTATTATTTTTAACTTTGTTAACTTTCTCTTTTTTCCCTTCCTCGCTAGATCTTAAGAGTTGTACAAGGTCCACTTTTTAATTTCAAAGCCGCTCCAAACTCTACGAAATATTCCTGAAGCTGATGTGAAGTTTGAATATTTGAAGAAAAAAAGAAATGTTTTATGTTGGGGAAAAAAATACTCTTATCATAGTGCGTGACGATATAACGGGTACTAAACATAATTTACAGAATGTTATATCGCAAACATGATTTTCATTTTTCATCCTTAATAGAAGTTATCACTTACTACCACAACATGTAATTAGGAGCGGACAGGATCCAGAACGCTTAAGAATTTAGCCATTCCCGGAAGTCGGGCAGGATTGGCTATTTCCCCAAAAAAAGTTTCAGGCGAGAAACACTATACACTTCGGGTTCTAGCAGTTACTGCTGACTTTTCACTGTTAATATTTTGTAAAGCCTCTCCTTTGTTCTGTAACAAGTGGGAGCTAGGGGGGAGTAGGAGGGTGTAGCAGTGCCGACACTTGTAGAGAGTCTCCTTTGTTCTGTAACAAGTGGGAGCTAGGGGGGAGTAGGAGGGTGTAGCAGGCCGACACTTGTAGTTCTTGAAAGTCGTGGATGGATGTGTGGGTGAAATAAAACATGAATCTTTCGTCGCTCTTCGTAATATATATTTCATTAGTATAAAAAGTACATCATCATTGATGAGAAAGGCTTTTGTTATTTCAAAATACATCTCGCAAACTTAATAAACAACAATAAGTAACAAATGGAATCAGTCCCCTTTTTTGGAATGGACGAATTGGCAATAATAATAATATTATTAAAGATGCCATGATTCCTAATTTTCTCGATTATGATTATTAAATTTTAACCTCAAATTTTCTTTTTATTGAGTACATTTCCTCAACATTTACAATTTCACTATTTCTTCATTCATCCAACTAGTGTTATAAATATGTTATTTATTTACATACCCTACTTTAAATACATTTGAAATAAAACAAACTAAAAGTTATAAATATTAAAAACAAAAATACTCCCAACAAATCGGCCATGTTCCATCTGTGTGTGTGTGTGCAATAGAACTTATAGGTTATGTTGAGCACACTAAATGCTGACGTTGAAATGAAACGACAAAATAACTAATAATTGACAGTGAAAACTACCTTATTTAAAAATGTTGCTGCCATTTTGTTTGGGGACAGTATTTTCATTTATAGGGATTTGAGAGCTAAGAATCTAAAACTGCAATACTAAGATTGGTTCTAGATTATTTCAATGGCAATAAAAATCAAGGAATTGTGTTTGACATCCCCGAATATTAGTGTTTTTACTTTTTCTTAACAAATTACATGTTAACATGTCCAACAAAGCGGAAATACAATGCTGGCACATTATGGCAATCTTGGTTATGGTATCGTAGAACATTATTATGATTTAGGAGACCTCTTTTAGTCGAGTCTTTCACACATTTATATATATCTAAGTCTAGGTCCGTATGTCCAACAAATGTCTTCAGGTACAAAGTTGGGAATACAGTGAGTATATGGTATCGTTGACTAACATTACAATGTACAGTGTGATTTTCATAGGAAGCCCGTTATTTGTAAACTGGAATCTCATATTGCCACAATGGTGGAAACAAAATATTACAATTGTATTTACATTCTTAGTCTGTTTAATTAATGATGTATAGATAAATTAGAGTAATCCATAAGGAAGTATTATTGGAAGCTTGTGATAACATTTTATATGAATCTTTATAATTAATAGATCAGATAAGACATATTTATAGGCTGACTAATTTTAGTGAATTTCAACCATTGTTGGTCGAACGTGGGTTTCCTATAAAAATCATGAATTTCCTATTTAAGGTACATTTTCATTGAATGGCTATTAATTAGGGCTATATTACAACAGCATAAGCACTAAACATCACCTCTATGAACACTTGGTGCAGTTTGACAAGATTTTGATCCAAGCTTTTTTTTTTTAATATGAATCAAATGTTTTTAGAGATGCTTCTTAGATACAGCACCTACCTTGACATTTTGAAGCTATTTTGTGAAACGGGTTGCATCTTAATGCAGCTAACGCACTCTAAACACAATCATGCTTGGAAACCAATGCAATAAATAATAAGATAACATTTTCCCTCTTCTGCTGACAAGTTAACGCACTCAATATGTTATTCGCGCCTTGAAAACATTGAATTGCTTTTTAAAATTACCCTTTTCTTATTCCCTGTTCTAGATAGACATTTTCTACCACATACATTTTTAATCTACATCCTGGCGGGAAGACTCCTAAAGGACTTTTTTGTTATGTCCAAACCAAATAAACTGAGTTGTAGAGGATTAATTAAAAAAATGTTTACTTAAAAACTACTTCAAGATAACAAATAATAATTTAGAATTGAAATCTAACCGAGTTGTAGAGGATTAATTAAAAAAAGTTTACTTAAAAACTACTTCAAGATAAAAAATAATAATTTAGAATTGAAATCTAACCAAGATTCTTAACATATTATGAAAGATTCAAATTGTATTTGAATTTCCAAAGCCAAGATAATAATAGGTTTTATAGTCAAATGTTTCCATAAGTAGCAGCGGAAAATAATTATACTATACAAGTTTTATTTTAATGTTTAACATGAATCAAAGCATCGTGAATTTTACCACCCAGAATATCACTTTTTTGTTGTTAACTGAGGGAGTACATGAGATAGTAGAGGAAGTAAGACTGAGATGGTATGGACATGTAACGAGGATGTTGGAGTACATGAGATAGTAGAGGAAGTAAGACTGAGATGGTATGGGCATGTAATGAGGATGTTGGAGTACATGAGATAGTAGAGGAAGCAAGACTGAGATGGTATGGGCATGTGATGAGGATGTTGGAGTACATGAGATAGTAGAGGAAGCAGGACTGAGATGCTATGGACATGTAATGAGGATGTTGGAGTACATGAGGTAGTAGAGGAAGGAGGACTGAGATGGTATGGGCATGTAATGAGGATGTCAAAGAAAATAAATGGGTTCGACCCAACTCTAATTTAAAGTTATATAAATAAGCATAATATAATATTCTTTTTCAAATATAAAACAATTAACAAAAACTATTTGTCTCCGAGAACATTTCATATATTCGGTTCAACTTCACTTCAACAATTTAAAAAAAAAACAGACTCACATGCTCCTAATGTGTATTTAAAAAACAGAGAAAATCAAAATCCTTTCAATTAAGTGTGACCCCGAGTTAAAAAGATTGTACCATGTTTTTATATGCAGACTATCTTAATTAACAGTTTATCGGAGTGAATCAACAAGAGATTTATCTTCAATAGCCTATATCAGTCATCGACTGCTGGTGCAGTTTCATGTAAAGCTGTTCCACCATTGGCCACTAACAAATACCTCCTGATTGGCTTCAGCAACTGCACACACAACTCTTGATTCCAGATACACAAGAGCTTATGCCGCAGTATTAGATTTGGGGTAGGTCCAAGTTAACCGAGAATAAACATCATGAACGGTTTATTCAAGTGTCGATGCTTTGTTTACTCGGGAGGGAAAAACCCATCTCAGTCGATTGTGATACCGGTGCGTTCAAAACATCAACACCGCGCGCGGTTTAAATTGGTGTAGGTTTCCGTCTGAACCTTGCGACTTCGATCTCACTCGCGCTCGTAACGCTGCGACGGACGATCTTGTTCTAACCGACGAAGCTAGACAGGTTGGGGAGTTTAAAATCCCCGAACGTGGGGGTCGGAGGGGGCAATCTCCTACGTAGAGGTGGCGGGCGAGTTTTGGGCGGGGGTGGGATCAGTTCCGTGGGGGGCAAGCTCCGGCCGTGGTGGGGACGCGGCGAGCCGGTGGTGGTCAGCACGATCCTGTCCTTCTTCCCGCTCTCCGAGTTGAGCAGGAAGCCACATTGGGCCACGCACACGTCATCCCGTAGTATGGCGTCCTTGGTGGCCTCTCTAAGTAGCTGGCTGCAGTCTGTGATGCGCAGGGACGCGCACTGGGCCTGCGGTACATACAATAGCTTTAAACACCGCCCACACGCCTGTATTGTGCACTGTCTTTTATTTACAGTAAGGATTAAGTCCTTCGAATCCTTAAAAAGATATTCTGGATATGAATTCCGACAACTTAGCTCAGTCGGTAGCGTGTCTGTCTACTGAACTAAGAGTCCCAGGTTCAATTTCCGGTATGGTTGAAAAATGTATCATTGGTGAAATGTGAGTTTACCCTTTCAACAATGATGAGGAGCTGAATGTTGTGTCTGTTCTAGATTTAAGTTGGTTTATAAGATGTGCGCTGATATAATCAGTCGATTCAGAAAGTGTATGTTAAACACCTCAAATCAATTTATTTTTTTATTTTTAAAGTTAATAAAGTACAACATAATCTTTTAAATGTCTCCATTCCTCATGAATAGTCGCAGCTCTCTTCTAACTCTGTTGAATATTTTTTATGGGACAGCAATACCTCGTTCTTTCGGCGGGTCAGGGACCGAAGCAATGACAAAAGTCAAAAAGCGACGAAAGTCGTAACATAACCTTTAGTTAAGTTGCAAATGCATCAGGGCCAGAAACTTCAATAAAAACACAAATATAATATGATATGAATTGTTTGGTTATTTTAATCACAAATATAAGAAATTCAATGAGGACAATTTAAAAAAAAAAACAGTAGAGAACGACTTCTATTCAAAGTTTGAATCATGAAATAAACAAAATGGTGTGCGACGGTGACAAAATGCAATGAAAGCAAGAAGAGGGCAACAAAATTTGGAAACATACAGTAGCCCCATGGCTTCTTTGGTGCTGACTTCTGACAGTAAACATTTAGGTATATACCTAAATTTTGACTGTCAGAAGTGACAGCTGCTAAACACATGTTTTTTGCAGATCATATGGTTCGGCGGAGGGATACATAATTTGGTCTGGTAGCTTTTCAAAGCCGTCAGCTGTGAGCTGTCGGTCAGCACCAAAGAAGCCATGGGGCTACTGTAGTTATAATTGAAACTTTAAGCGGTGAATGTTGAGGTATTGCTGTACTCCATTTCTTCTGTAAGATACTATGTTAAAATGGCAATGCGGGAAGATTGCGAACTAAGAATGAAAGAAAGAGGGACAAGTTAAGTCACCAGTACCCGCATTCGCGTGATGGGAGAGTGGTGAGCCATTCAGAAACAACCACATCTCAGTTGGGATTTGAACCCTCGACCTTCCTGGCGCCCGGCAAACCAGACCAGACAAGACCGTGTTGTTGACGGCTGGCTATATATCGAGTGTAGTGGGTAGAAGTGTACTCACCCCCTCGGCGGTACACACGCAGCTGGTGCAAGGGGTGGGGAAACCGGAGCCTCCCACTGCGACCGAGCGACCTCCAATCTGGCAGCCCTGCGGCGTTTCCCTCCAAACGCTCAGGTCGATCTCTGGGAGAGAGCGACACGGCACTCGGGGGTTACTTTGGGGGGGGGGGAAAAATACTACTTGTTATTTTAACTAAATAAGGTTCTTCCTATATATATTATATGATATATTATTTTAAGAGGCAACCATTACCTTTTTTGTCCAGTAGTGGCAATGTAAAGTGTGAATTGAGTTCAATTTGCTGTAGAAGCCATTTTGTGTATATATATATGTGTATATATATATATATATCCAGCATGATGAAACAGAATGAAGAGGATGAATATTAATAGTACTAGATACCAGTTACTTAAACTATTTAATATAATGAAATATGTATTTGAAGGAAAAGCTTAAACAATTTGCTTGAATAAATAATGTAAAACATAAGTGATAAAAAACATCGACCAGTGGGCCTAGTCTGAGATTGAACTCTGGATCTTCCTGATGAGACTAGAAACAAAATGTACATTTTCATCTTAAACTATTTATATTTTCTGATAACATTACCAGTTATGATCGATCAAGATTATTTTGGTCGGTTATTATTTGAACGTACCTGATATATTAGTGAGTTTAGAAGACACAAATATATACTTTGAATGACTATACAGTTTTCTGACACGATCGATCGACTGAGAGTTTCCGCAAGATCTACCGATTGCTCGCAACCAACAAGGACACCTGATCTATACCTTATAGCGCTGGTATCCTGTCTGAGACTCACAGAAAGTCGCTGGGCTGGTCCAGGGCTGCTCGCTGGATGTCGGAGGCTACGTCCATGTTCTCACACAGGAGCTTGGCTAAGGTCGCCTTACGAATCTCTCCCAGCTGCGCCTCTGTGAACCTCACGCCCTGGTCCTCGTTCTCGTACCTACGCGACAACACAAATTAGGATGGACCATTTAGAAAATACAAACATATTTTATTTTTTCACGGACAACATTGAAAAAAATATTATTTTTTACTTAGGGTTGTGCGAAGCTTCGAAAACTTCGACTTGGCTTTGAAAAAATATTGGTTTTAACTTCACTTCGAAAACAAAATTCTGGGTTTGAAAAATTAAGAAGTTTCATCGATGAAAATAATAGCAACTAAAATTCTCATTTCCATCCAACTATTGCCATTCTGAGCTGTTATCTACACTACATCGGAAGAAATCTTAACCTTGACTGATTACACTATGACCCTACAATACCATAGTGGAATAACGCAAGGTAAACTTGCTACCGTAAATGGTGAATGAAGGGTTCACAACAAATTAATGTTCACATATGACCCGCTTCGGTGGCTGCATGGTCTAAGGTGTCACTTTTGAAGTATACTGAACTGCCAATGACAAGGCGATTGGGCTTCGAATCTTGGTCAGGTGAACCGAGGGTGGTTTCCCCTAAATTGTTTTCCACTCCTGCTCAACGCAAATGCGGGTACACTTCCTATAAATTCAATCTTCATCATCCCTAACAAATTATCGTAACTAATACATATGCGTATAAACTGAACAGGTAGTAAGATGCGGAGATAAAAAAAAGTTCATATGAAATAATCTGAAGTAATTGAATTGTATGTTGTGATATTAACTCGATTTATCAGATTAGAATTAAATATAACAAACTTTCGATGAGTTCATAAAGCTACACAAATAAACACAATATGATATATTCTCAACCATAAAACAAAGTGACAAAAAATATTCAAACTTTAATTTAGCTTCGGGAATATTTCATACATTCGATTTGAGTCCGCTATGAAATGTAAAATTGAACTTTACACACCCCTATTATAATTGGCGGCCATAGATCACATGGCTTGATGCATGACTATATAAAAATTACTTTGGTAACTGTCAAAAAAGTCACTTCCTGTTTGACTTGGACAGTACACTCTGGTTACTAAAACCTGGGACCCTGAAAGGATCAAATCATAATTTTGAGAGTAGCAACTTAGTGCTCTTGGCTATATCAGGACAACCTGGGTTATTTACACCTGGGACACTCAGCGGTGCATACCAGCACTCGTGACCAATGTTTCTAACCCCGGCAGGACCTTCGAACCCCCACAACAACCCGCGAGAAGTGACGATTACTCAACTCACCAGAAGCGGTCACATTTCCTGAGCTGTCTAAACTGGATGCCGATGATGCAGGCGAAAGTGGGCCCCACAAGGCCCCCTTGTACCGGCCTCTCGCTCATCCCTCCCGGGAACAAGTCGATGTCGTCCACGGTGGCATATATCCGCTTGAACCTCACTATGACTTCCGGGGGCACCTCACGGGACAGGTCGTCGAACGAGGACGCGCGCTTCAGGTTGCAAAGTGCGCGGTAATCATTGTATGAGCGAATACCGTGGTCACGGCCTACAATGAGCAATACCAACTTAGGAATAATTAGGTGAAACACTCAAAAAATACATTTTAAACAAAGATGAGTTCCGGTACTAACGACCGACACGGATGAATAGTATTTCCCAGAATTAATTTAATTGATGAAAAACACTTATTTTCCCTTTTAAAAAGCAAGGCTGTTTGCGATTTTGGGCCCAAAATTAGAACTTTTAACTCTAATCATAAGCTCACAGTTTAGTGCCGATTGGTTATCAACCAGATCATAAAGTACATCAAAGTAACATAGCTATATGTTTATAAATTAATCTAGAAAGGTCAATTTTAGACATTTTAAAATGTATTTAGTATTTTTTATATTTAATTCTAGAAAATATTTTTTCTCTACCTTGTCTTTACTTCAAATGAGAGTTTTTATATTTGTTTTTGGTGGTTTTAACCAGACTGCTTGCGCAGCCTGTCTGTTAGGTTAGTACATGTGCGTCACCTCAACTACCAGCACAACCTGTCTGTTAGGTTAGTACATGTGTGTCACCTCGAACTACCCGTATAGCATGTCTGTTAGGTTAGTACATGTGCATCACCTAGACTACCTGCACAGTCTGTCTGTTAGGTTAGTACATGTGCGTCACCTCGACTACCTGCACAGCCTGTCTGTTAGGTTAGTACATGTGCATCACCTCGAACTACCTGCACAACCTGTCTGTTAGGTTAGTACATGTGCATCACCTCGAACTACCTGCACAACCTGTGTGTTAGGTTAGTACATGTGCGTCACCTCGACTGCCAGCACAGCCTGTCTGTTAGGTTAGTACATGTGCGTCACCTAGAATACCAGCACAACCTGTCTGTTAGGTTAGTACATGTGCGTCACCTCGACTGCCAGCACAGCCTGTCTGTTAGGTTAATACATGTGCGTCACCTAGAATACCAGCACAACCTGTCTGTTAGGTTAGTACATGTGCGTCAACTCGAACTACCCGTATAGCCTGTCTGTTAGGTTAGTACATGTGCGTCACCTAGACTACCCATATAGCCTGTCTGCTAGGTTAGTACATGTGCGTCACCTAGACTACCAGCACAACCTGTCTGTTAGGTTAGTACATGTGTGTCACCTCGAACTACCTGCACAACCTGTGTTTTAGGTTAGTACATGTGTGTCACCTCGAACTACCCGTATAGCCTGTCTGTTAGGTTAGTACATGTGCGTCACCTCGAACTACCCGTATAGCCTGTCTGTTAGGTTAGTACATGTGTGTCACCTCGACTACTTGCACAACCTGTCTGTTAGGTTAGTACATGTGCATCACCTAGACTACCTGCACAGCCTGTCTGTTAGGTTAGTACATGTGCGTCACCTAGACTACCCATATAGCCTGTCTGCTAGGTTAGTACATGTGCGTCACCTCGACTGCCAGCACAGCCTGTTTGTTAGGTTAGTACATGTGCGTCACCTAGAATACCAGCACAACCTGTCTGTTAGGTTAGTACATGTGCGTCACCTAGAATACCAGCACAACCTGTCTGTTAGGTTAGTACATGTGCGTCACCTCGAACTACCCGTACAACCTGTATGTTAGGTTAGTACATGTGCGTCACCTCGAACTACCCGTATAGCCTGTCTGCTAGGTTAATACATGTGCGTCACCTCGACTACCAGCACAACCTGTCTGTTAGGTTAGTACATGTGCATCACCTCGAACTACCCGTATAGCCTGTCTGTTAGGTTAGTACATGTGCGTCATCACACCTCTCTGAATGTTGAGGGCGATGAGGTCTATGCCAGAGTGAGGTATTTTCCGGTCCTCGAACAGATGGTTGGTCACTTCTCCTGTGATGAACTGGTCCATGTTCTCGACTGGCGTCGACACCAGACCACGCGCGATCTCGTCAATCATGTTCACCTGAGACAACAAGTTTCCAAGGTCAAACATATCTCACTGTGTTTGAGGGCAGTTGAGTACATAAGAGGATGTGATCTGAGAAAGTGATGGGAAGACGGACGTTGATTATCCGAATATCAACCCATTAGAATGCAAAGTTGTATCGAATGTATAAAACATTCCCCGGAACCAAATTGAAGTTTGAAAATTTTGTTAAATATTATTCATGCAGAATAAAATATTATATTGGACGGGGTGTTTGACAATAAAAATTATATAAAAGTGTGTTATTGCAAAAAATACACTGGACCGTCAATGAGGGAGAGATCAAGTGTTCAAATCTCGGTCGGGTGTACTGAGGGTGGTTTTCTATAAATGGTTTACCACTCTCCCTCCACGCGAATGCGGGTTTACTTCCTCCAAAATCAACCTCCCTAATCAATATATTAGTGTAATTAGTACATACACGTACAACACAAATGGGTAGTAAGACAAGTTGACTAAAAAAAAGTTTAAAAATTAAAAAAGACTTCCATGCCATATGATGTAAGGTGGCTGAACAAAAAAATACCTGATCTTGTTAATGGTTACTATTACAGTTGCTCAAATGACCCTTTTATCCCCCCCCCCTTCCCCATACACATACATACACATACACACGCTTGCCGTTCCTAACCTGATATATCATGTCCGGGTTGAAGAAGCCGCTGCGGAGCAGGATCGGGGGGTCCACCACTTGGTACGTGGGGCTCAGTCGAGGTATGTGGGGGCGCAGGAGACTGTGACCGATGCGGAACGCGGCCGCCGCAAACTCGTTCACGATGGTGGGGTTGCATGTTGGACTGTAGCCTGTGGGATCAACCCAAAGAATCAACCAAGACTCGCTTGACTGACATATGTGTGTTACTTTGAACCCAAGGGACAGAAGTCCAGTACCTGACTGGGTCGTTTTGTTTGGTTCAAAATTTGTTTCCCCATTCTCTCTCCAAGTCAATATCAGGACATTTCCAACAAAAAAAAATTTATCATCCTTTAGAACAACGTTCCCCAACCTTTTGCAAGTCATGTACCTCTTTCAGGGCCATGGTCTGTCCAATTTACCCCTTCCAGTTCTTCATAAAAAATACACAAATACCTGCCATATTGTAAAGCATAAATTATCATTACAATTTTTTTTTTAATTTTAATTTATTTGAGATATTTAACGTGCACTTTCTGAACCTACTGTACAATAATTTCTATGAGCGAGAGAAAAAGGGCCTACCAATTTTTCCAGCAAAGATATAGTTCCTCATACCTCCCAGGGTTCTTTTACCTGCCACAATCGACATGGGGACCGACGGCTTAACTTCTCCTCTGAAGGAAGCTGTGCTGCGGATTTTATTTGCTCAAGAAAAATCCGTCGACCCCGGCTGGGTTTTGAACCAGTGAACATCAGGTCCTGAGTTGAGCTCTTGACCCCAAGACCACCGAAGTTGTTACAAATGTTAATAAAGCTCTAGCGTTAAAACTAAACAAAGCCGTGACAAAGTGAAAGAAAAGATTGTATAGTACATGACATCATGTCAATATCTGTGTAAATTTGTCTCTCAGACCTACTATTATAAAAACATATGTGATGATTGATAAAACTCAGTACCCTTAGGGGTACACGCAGCAGAGTCTGGGAAACACTGGCTTATATTTCTTATCCTAAGTCGCTGATCTAAAAACAATCTCATCTCCCCCTACCTAACAGAACTAGTAATAATATGTTACAAGTTTGTTTTGTCTCTAGCCCTCTATGACCCCACTAAGACAACCCCAGATTGAGAGGGCCCCACCAGGGGCGCTGTACCCTTGTAGTATCCCTGAGGACGCAGCTTGAGCTCGTACAGGTTGATGGCGGTCCAGCCGAGGAGTCGAGGCAGGAACTCGTTATAGACGATGTGCTGCTGCATGGCTATCAGTATCCTCCTGGCGTGTTGGTACAACCGCTCCTCGTCCCAGTGGGGGTTCACCCGGTGCAGAGAGTCCACCAGACGGTTGTGTTCACGCATGTACAGGGTGTGGATCACCGTGAGGGCTGGCTGCTCGCTGGCTCGGCCGTCGCCTGGAATATTAAAATAAATAATTATCACCACATCTTATTACGTGCTTAGGTTGTACACACATGAGCTAGTTGTGCTAATGTGTTGAGGATGAGGATCAATTTAGAAGAAGTGTACCCACCATCCAGTCCACCTCATTACACCCTATCTCTATCTTGAGCTAGTTCTATCCAGTCCACCTCGTTACACCCTATCTATATCTGGAGCTAGTTCTATCCAGTCCACCTCATTACACCCTATCTCTATCTTAAGCAAGTTCTATCCAGTCCACCTCATTACACCCTATCCCTATCTTGAGTTAGTTCTATCCAGTCCCTCTCATTACACCCTATCACTATCTTGAGCTAGTTCTATCCAGTCCACCTCGTTACACCCTATCCCTGTCTTGAGCTAGTTCTATCCAGTCCACCTCATTACACCCTATCTCTTTCAGGTCCATTCTAATGTTACTCTCCCATCTGAGTCTAGGTCTTCCTAAAGGTCTCTTCCCATTGGGTCTGCAACTCAGTACCCTGAACAAACTTATAGATTCTCCCATTCACGCTGCATGTCCTGCCCAACATAATTTAAGAGATATGATTACCCTAACAATGTCTTGTGATGAGTACAAGGTATATAGCTCATCATTATGAAACCTCCTCCACTCCCTGGTAGCCTGATCCATTTTTGGACCAAATATCTTCCTAAGCACCTTGTTTTTGAAAACCCAGAATTTTATCTCGTCATGTAAGGCAAGAGACCATGTTTTACACCCATAAAGAACAGCCGGTAAAATTATTTTTTTGTATAATCTGAGTTTTACATATTTTCTTGACAACTCAGTCATATCTTAAAAACTTATTGGCCGAGTAATAGAATGCATTTTTTTACCGTATAGTTTTCCTAATTTCCATTATTATATAATCTAAACATTGTCATTAGAAAAAATGTTAAAAAACGCCTTTTCACCTATTTTCCAAACGGACACAAATAGAGCAAATAGGCAGATATAACTTTTTCAAAGATCTAACATTCACTATGGATATTTGAGAAAACATTCTAGATAGTAATTTTTTAGTAAAGAGCGCTACAATGTGAAATAATAAGACTTGAAATTTGGTGTTCGAGTAGTGTTTTATGTAATCAAATGGAACTAAATCAGTAAAATTTCATTAATAATTATAAAAATAGTTTACTTTTTTTTAAAACGTTAATAAGAAATTTACTAGTGCTAAGTTCTTTTTCTATTTGAGATGTTAAAAAAAAGGAATTACATTGTCAATGTATTTTAAATTGTATTTTATTCAACATCCTACATCTAAAATAGGAAAAAAAACTTAACAAAAGTGAATTTCTTACTAATTAAAAAAAACGTAAATATTTTTATAATGATTAATTAACTTTTACTGATTTAGTTCCATTTGATTACATAAAAACAATATTAGAACCTCAAATTTCAAATATTTTTATTTCATATTCACTAATTGATAATAATTGCCTTGTGAACTCCGNGGAAAAGTAACGGAGAAACCTGGCATCTAGTGGATCAATAGCAAACTAAATCGTCTTTCCCTGGTGTTAGCGAGTACGGACCTGCGATGAAGCAGTAGCCCGAGGGGGCCCTGCACTCTGGGTGACTGGGTGACTGAGGGAGCAAGTCCTTGCCCTTTACGGGGTGCCTGGTTACATTCATGCGGCCCCCGAACCCCCTGAGGGCCCGGGCCATGCACGAGTGCTCTCCGTACACCTGTGACGCGTCCAAGAACGCCGAGTTCTGGTTGATCTGCTCCCGAGCGCCTGGAAATAAAACATCCGACTCTATTAGGTCAAACAGTTTTAAAAAAAACATGTAAGGTCCCAGATCACATAATTCCAGCTGCACACAAATAAAACAACAGTTTTTAATCACAAATCAGAAATATAAATAAAAATAAACTTTTCCTAATCACAGAAAATATTTCCTTTTTAATTATTTATATCCACTAACCCCAACTCTCTGGTCTAGTGGTCAGAGTTCTTGACTACAGATCCAGAGGTCCTGGGTTCGATCCCTGGTGCTTCCAGATATTTCTGAGAAGCTGTTGGATCTGGGACGAGGTCAACTCAGCCTCGTGAGGACAAATGAGGAGGTATTTGAATAAATAAGTAGCGGTTCCGGTCTAGAAAACTGAGATCAACGACCAGAGAAATGGTTGTGCTGACCACATGACACACTCTATCCGCAAAAGTTGGCACTATCATCGCCAACAGATGGCGGCTACTGGATCGGTATTGCTCGATTGTGGGCTGGAGCCGCGGAGTTGGAGTTTTTTTTTATCTATTTAACCAATTGTTTGAATAATTCTCTGATGTAACATGAACAAATAGCCGGGCGCATATCTAGGGTTCAATTTTTTGTAAAAGGGTGGGCAAGGGACAGTGAGAGGGGGAAGGAGTCGTGGAGATCTCTCTCATACATAGAACAATGTTGTGTAAAAAATTGTGACATCACAGGCCAAGAAAATAGACTGGTTCGACCGACCTTGGAAGAACATTCAGACGACTCCTTACGTTGTGTGTGCGATAGCAATTATAATTCACAGCCATATTTTTGTTTATTTACCGAATCTTAACTTTTTAAATGAATCCAGTAATTGATGGCATTTTGAGGGGGAGTTCGAACCTCCCCCCCCCCCCCC
>CABFWO010002051.1:0-13192 GCA_902155825.1 Timema genevievae | reverse complement strand
GGGGTCCAACCCCCCCCCCCCCCCCCTTCCTAGCCCTCTCGGGAAATCCCTCCATGACCACGATCCTGCAAATAACCCCTGCACACCTTTGCTACGTGTGTTATATGAACATTTTAGCTGGAACGGAATAAAACAACTTGAGTTAAGGTCGGTGTAACTGCAGTTTTTTATAGCAAAAAAAAAACACGTTTCACCAAAATAAATCAAATACTGCTCCAGTAGATGTGTTTAGTTTAACTCTTTCCACTTGGTGATATCAACAGTTAGTTGAATATTTGTCTTGAGTGTCGTATAATTTGAACAGGAGCTTTTCAAATGAAGAGAAAAATTCCTGTTAATAGTCAACCATTCCCAGGAAAGATAGTCAAGAACTAATGATATTACCAAGTGTAGAAAATTATAATGAATGTATCTGATGAAGCTATATCATATTTGAAAGAGGTTTGAAGAAAGGTGGATAAAAACATATAAAAGAAAGGAAGATTATATGTCTTTTACAATGAAAAGAAGAACACAGTTCACACTTTACAGTGCCGCCATTGGACAAAGAGGTAATGGCTGCCTATTGAAGAAAGTAGATTGCTACCGCACAATCCCCCGACCTAGGTTTCATTCTATCGGGTGACCTGGTGGTCTAGGGGTAAGGTGTCAGACTTCTGTGCTGGGGGTCCGGGGTTCAATCCTCGGTCCTGGCACAGATTTATCTGATTGCCAACCCCTTCCTTCACCTCTGACAAGACGTGTATTAATCACAACTTGTGAATGTGTGGAATACCAGACCTACACCGTGGTTCGGATCTCACGTTAAAATCTTTGTCCTCCATTTCATCTCACAATCACCCTACCATTACACATTAGCGTAAGTGCGTACAACCCGAGCGGATAGTAAGACGCGGTGCTAATAATAATAATAATAATAATAATAATTTCATTCTATCGGAACTCATCAGGGAGGGGTTTGAGACCCACAACACAACTAAAAGAGGAAACCAAAAAGCACACAAGGGAGAAAAATTAAAATGGTAAAGAATGATAGGACAATAAAATAGGAACAAGTAAAAGGAATAATATAGAGGACAAAGACAGTATTATGTTATGAAAACTACCAACGCTCGCTCCCCATCTTAGTTAATTATTGACAAATAAAGATAAAAGGAGTGAATTGAACTTTACAGTCTCGGGTCTTGCTATTTAGATCTTGGTGTTGTCACCACGGGATCCTCGCTGGAGGGCATTGTTGCCAACGTACCAAGGGTGAGTTGTCCTGGAAGAGATCTCATGAAGGGGAAACATAACCTCTCCCCCGTGGAGTGGTTGAACTGGGGGTAATAGTGGTCCCCGCTGGGTACCGAGATGGGCATGCACTCGGGGTGAATCGTGCGAGGAGAGTCGCAGGACCGGCAGTCTGGGATGGAGGAGAAGAAACCTGTAACAATAGATGGCAGCACTAAATAGTTTGTTCATCATACGTTTGACTTTATTTTACTACAACATATTTATAATGAATAACAGAAAATGTAAAAATAATGCAGCCATACCTCTAAAGTCTGGAGTACAAGTAATGTATATTGACTGGCCAAGACAAAATAGTGTAGATGTACCTTTATGGACCGGAGTGTGATGTGAACTTTTGACCGGCCAAGACAAGATAGTGCAGCTATACCTTTAGGTACCAGAGTGTAAGTGATGTGTACTTTTAACTGGTCAAGACAAGATAGTGCAACTGTACCTTTATGGACTGGAGTGAAGGTGATGCATACTTTTGACCGGCCAAGACAAGATAGTGCAGCCGTACCTTTATGGACTGGAGTGAAGGTGATGCATACTTTTGACCGGCCAAGACAAGATAGTGCAGCCGTACCTTTATGGACCAGAGTGTGATGTGAACTTTTGACTGGCCAAGACAAGATAGTGCAGCCATACCTTTATGGACTGGAGTGAAGGTGATGTCATGATCGACGAACTGCGCAAACTGCATGAGCATGAGGCTGTATCTGGTGTGCAGGTTGCTGATGTCCGCGTGGATCATGGTGGACACAAGCCGGGGCGAGGGCAGGGGGGCCCCGGTCTGAGAGGTGAGGCGAGGGTGTGACACTCCTGGAGAAAATCGTCACAGCAAAATGTTACTTATGGTGGGGTTTTTTTTAGAAGGTATTTAACGTCCACTTTCTGAACTGACTGACTATATTAACTAACTTGAACTAGAACAAACACAACATCCATCCCCCCGGTAGTTAATTAATCAGTCTAAATGGAGAAACCCACATTTCACCAATGATACATTTTTTGACCATGTCGAGAATCGAACCTGGGACCCTTAGCTCAGTAAGACTCACAACAACTGAGCGAAGGTGTTGGACCAATGGGGTGTTTTCAACTGTTGTTTTTACAAATGTCTGTTATAAAAGAGGAATCGTTAGCGCCTTGTACAACATTTATAGTGAACTACAAATCACTCGTGTTAAGGCTGCATCCCCGCCACGTCGAGACCGTATTTTTGACCTCACCAGGATTCAAACTAAAATAATCCCGGAGACGAATGACCATGGCTCGAGATCAATTTATTATGTTTCATCAGGCATTCGAGCTGCATGGGTCATTTGCACCTGGTCACCTTTTGAATATAATAAAACCTGTACTACTCTTAATATGTCTTGTAAAAAGTTCGGTGACAAGAATATTTATTTGGATTAAAAGCCGCTGGATACCAGTGAAGAGTCAGACGAGCACATAAAGACTAATGCCTTATAACTCTCAGTTATTATAAAACATTGCATGTGTGTTTGTGCTAATGTAACACATTTTACCGAGATAGAGCACACAATAGGTGTTTGAAAAGTTTTAAGAAAGTTATTTATGCTAAATAGCTGGGAAAATTGCTATTGCATGGATTATACAAATTTAGAAATAACACGCTATTTTTAATAAGCAATGATTAATTACTTAATTTAATTATAAGAATAAGGAAACAATAGCTTAGTCTGCTGGAAATGAAAATAGTTTTTTTATTTTATATTTATTATTATTATTTAGCACCGCGTCTTACTACCCGTTCGGGTTATACGCTTAAGTACTAATTATGCTAATGAATTAGGAATTGGGAAGGTTGAATTTAGAGGAAGTGAACCCGCATTTGCGTGGAGGGAGAGTGGAAAACCATTTAGGGAAAACCACACCAAGTTCACCCGACTGAGATTCGAACCTCGATCTCCCTGTCCTCGGCGGTCGAGCTCAACACGACTAGCGCGTTAGTCAACTACGCCACCGAGACGGGTTTTATTTTATAGTTTTGATCAAATCATAATGAGGGGGGGAGGGGGGGAGAATTTTCGACAAGAGTGAATATCACACGCCAAGAAATGTGCCAAAGGTTCGCCCGACTTGCCCTAGAGGGTTGTGACTCTCACCATTCTCGTACGCCGGCGGCAAGAGCCGCGCGAACGTGGCCAGACTCTTGCCGATCTTTGGGTTCCGCAGGTTGTTGCAGTGGCCCGTGATGGTCCGGAACTGGCCGTGGGAGCTGCAAGGCGCTCGGTCCTCCAGGGAGTCGCAGTCGGCCGATACGGGGCCCTGAGGGATGAAAGGGCTCACGTCCACGCTCTGGAGGCCGTTGCTAAACACGTCGTTGAACGAGTCGGTGGCAAAGTTGACTATGTCGCGGTTAGTGTCGAACGTCTGGCGTCGTTTCCTCCGTAATCCTGAACTACAAAATAAATGTGCGATCAACAAACTGTGAGGGGGTGGTGGGTGACACTACTAAGAGTATGTCAGGGGTTGGCCTCGGTGTACCCCTAAGGGAAGGGGGCAGTAGTCACCAAACTAAGTACCTCTGTAAGGAGTTCATGATGTCCTCGGAGGCCAACTCCAGGAGTATGGAAGTGTTGGCGAGAGCCAGGGCTTGGTTGTTGGCCTTGCTGAATGCCGCGGCGATGCCCACCGGTGACTTGGGGTCCGCTCCTCCGTCTAGAAACAGCCCACACACTTCCAATACACACCTTCATGCTTTCATACGCTCATCCCTTGAACAGGACCACTCTAGGGGACAGATTAACCTACCCCTGCACCTACTAGAAATGTCAGTCATCCCTTACAACAAGAACTATATCTGGGACAACTAGAGTTACCGACGGCTAATAAGGATGAAGATAAAAGTTACATCTTTAAGGGTGGAGTGGAGGGAGTGAAGGAGCGCGAGTTAAAGTCTGTCTTTTTACAGTTTTTATGACAAAAACTTTTCTGCCCGTGTAAATAAATAAAAACTGCTCCAGTAGAAACGTCTGGTTTAATTTTCCTCACATAACGGCTCAGTAATAGTCTAAACAACAAAACAGGTCATCCCCTGTATTATACTAGTTAACATGGGATATTTGTAGTTACTCTTGGTCCAAAGTTGGTACTCCCTCTGTCGGCGCAGTCTCAGGTCCGTCTCCGCCTTCTCTACTGCCTGCATCACCATCTCGTCCGAGATCTCGCTACCGGCCTCCTCCCTCCAGACAGACAGGTCCAGGGACGGCTGGAGATGACACGCGATACGGACGTTACTATAGCAACAGACATAAACAAACAACGTACCATCAGGGGCAGAACTACACTCGTTCCCTAGCAAAACCTCTCCCGCTAAACACCCCATCGAGCCTGGTGACAGTTACAGGTGTCGTGAATCATGATAACGAAGGTCATAATCTGGCAGACTAAGAGGAGGAGGTAAGTGCACTCACAGGTAAGGATCCTCCTGCACAAAGGCCTGTGACTGCACGTCTTGTAGCCCGGGAGTGTTGTCGCACAAGAGTCCAGCCAGCGTGACCTTTCGGATCTCCTCCAGTTCCTCTGTGGACAACATCGATCACCGTCAGGTTCAATCAACTAACACGTTATATATATATAAGATGAACAGGCATCTCTCGGTTTACGAATGTTCGCTAGAGCAAGTGTCACAAGGTCGCTGAGAGAGAGAGTTCCTTACAAAACAATATACAGAAAGTATAGTGAACATAACTGTAAGATTTATAAACTTGGCAACTGGAAGAAAAACTGCGTCTCGATAGGTACCCGTTTGGGTTATACGATTATGTAATAAATACGCTAATGGCAGAACAATGAATAAGGTAGAATTTTAGAGGAAATGTACTCGCATATGCATCAAGAGAAACTTAAGGTGAAAATCACCCTCAGTACACCTGACTGAGATTCGAACCCTGATTTCCCAATCATAAGCAACACATATATTTATTGTTGTGTATTAACACGAATCATCAACGTGATCCATCTCGAGTGCAAGTACGAAGCGTATAGAGGTACCTCGGTTGAACGACGATGGAGGGATGTCGTTCTCATACCAGAAGCGGTCGCTGTTGCGTACTTTAGCGAACTGGTGGGCCAGGACGCAGACCAGGGTCGGTCCGAGGACCGCGCCGTACACGGGAGTCTCCAGCGAGCCGCCAACTATCAGGTCTACGTCTTCTAGGTTGCTGCTGGTGGAGGAAGGAGATGTCGGATCGATGATTAGTGAGATCAAACAAGTGCCCTGGGGCGATTTAGAATTTGACACCGCAAACACAAGAGTCATCTTTTGCTTTGTGCTTGCTGACGCTATAACCGCCGAGCTCAGAGCCGTACGGATGGCAGAGGAGGATGTTTTGGAGGCTCAATCTCCCCTACTTTAAATATCATTAGTAATATAGTTTTGTATTCCTCTACAAAGCTTAGGCCAGTCGCTTATTAGAGTCATAAAATAAATAACACCTACAGCTCAATTTTTTTTAAACTCTAAATGGATAAAAGAGTTGCTCAATGTTAGAAAAATCTTCTCAAATGGGACATTTTTAACACTGTAAATAAAAGAGAGAGAAAGAATTGTTTGAAATCATAAAATTAAAAATGTATGCTTAGAGCAATGTATAAATGATCAAGGTAATTTGTTTTCCATTCGAGTTTCAGAATAAATTATATTATTATTAGTGTTGTTCATTTGGTATGAAATAATTCTTAATTTCTAATTTAATGTGAAGATGGTTTCGTTCTGTCCTCGCACTCCGCCCCCAAATGAGGAGATAGGGACACCTATATACACCCAGGTATCTTTGAGGGTGTCTTATCAAGAATGATGTTTGAACAATCATGATCATTTTCTGAGGCCAGTGGCCTTGGCGGGGGGGGAAGCTCCCTAGTCTCGTCACCTGTAAGTCTCTCGCAGGGTGTTGATGTTCAGGGGGGACATGGCCTGCAGCAGTTCGCTGTAGTTACCCGGGGCTGCGTCCACCGTCTGGGAGCACTGTCGGAACCAGGTCATGTAATCGGCCACCCCGTGGTCCCGGCCCGTGTGGACCATGAGAGACCCCGCGTTTTCCCAGGCTGTGTACAGAGATATGACTTTCAGGGGGATTCCTCCTCGGTAGCTTCTAGGAGGCCCTCATTGGGGTCCCTAGGGAGACATCATGTCGAAACACAAAATATGGTATTGCACCAGCTATATATATATCAAAAAGAGTGGTTAATTTTTTTTTAGAGACGGGATGCTTAAATTCTTGAATCCCTTGAATCCTATGGTATTCTAGAGATTCAAGATTCGTTAACATTTCAACAACAAAAAATCTCGAGTACAATAACTATGAACACCCTAATTTGATATAACACTTTTAAGCTATTAGTAAAAGTAATTATAAAATATTGTGTGGATGGAAGAATAACAAAACCATAAAAAAAAAAAGGGACAAAATTGTATTAATATAATTGATTTACTAAAAAAAAAGTGTTCTCTTTATTGTTTGTGATGTAATCAACATGACAAACAAAATATAACTTGTCAGCGGCACCGAAATTTAAAAAGAAATTTTTAAATTGAATTTTAAATATATTTTCACTTTAACCATAATTGTATATTTTTAAAGATTCGAGAAATATAAAATTTGATACTGCTCTAGTTTTTTTTTACATGATACTTTAAAAATAATAATTTTTCTCTTATTTTTTAATATGAAATAGTTAAAACACATGTACCGTTTGAAATTGTGGCGTGTACCTTCCCAGAACATCGGATGTATCTCCTGCGTCAGAAAACTTCTGTCAAATACGTGTTACTTGTGTGAAGATACATTTGATAAACTTAAGACATCTTTAGTTTAGTTACGGAATTTTCACAAACAAGACGTCTTTATCTAACATGTTTATCCTTTTATAGAATCTTTTGTGCTTCTAATTAAGTTAAGATGTAAGTTATTTCATAAACATGGGCTTAAATTCACAATTACTTCCATCCGTTTCACCTTAATTAGTAAAAATATAGATAGATACATCAACTTCAATCGAGAAAATTAATCTCCAAAATATTTAATATGACAGTAAACTCGAAAATTAGAATTTAAAAGGACGACTAAATGCATTGCTACAAAAAAATGTAGGTTATAATTTTTTTTTTAACTTGTTGCGAGTCAAAGAACTAAATGTATTTATAATGATTAATTAATTTAAATAATCAGTTATTTCATATATATCTGAATCTTGAGCTAAATTATGAACACAAGAGGAAATAATAATAGTAATAGTAACTAAATGTTAACATTTTTTGTAATACTATAACAATCACACATTCAATTAAGTGTTAAATTAATGGCCTGGGGGCTGGTTGTTAACACTGTACTATAGTAATAATGTTGGAGCTGAACCAACAGTAAGCAATATATTGGTTCCGAAACAAATAACAATTTTTCAAAAAATGAATCTTGAATGTTATATTTTGTCGAACCCTTAAATTTCAAATATTCTTTGTGATTCGAGGGTCCAGTTCTTAATTTATATATTTTCGGTAAAGAGTTTTATCCCTCACGAGTTTCTAATCGCAGTAAATAAGATAAGGAGTGTGAATTTTAATCAAACTTTATTCTCGTCCCCTTGCATAGTGTGAGGGATCAATGTCCGTGCAGCTTGTCACCAAACGAGCTCCAGTCCTTGAGTTGTAGTGAGTTTATATCACCATGTCACCATGTCACCATGTCTCACTGACTGTTTGGGTTATCTACGTGTGAACTAACTATCCTAATGTGTTAGGGATTAGGTAGGTTGAATTTTAGATTAAATGTATCCAAATTTGCACGGAGAGGGAGTGTCAAAACATTTAGGAAAAAAAAACCCACACTCAGTACATCTGACCGGGATTCAAACCCCAACCTCCCTGTCATCTGGCAGTTTAGTCTATTGCGGCAGCCAGAAAGTAGATCCCTCGTACCAACATACCTGTACTCCTGAAGCCGTGGATGTTGAAGCTGGGTTCGAGTGCCGGTTTACTGAGCATGGAGTTGACTGTCTTGTGGTAAGTTTCAGCAACAGGTACTCCACTACTGTTCCCAGTAACCTGCGAGGGACAAGAAACAGAATGTAGGGACCTAAATACCTCACAATATTACACGATATTATATATTCTCATCCAATGTCCATTTCCTGTGTTTGTCTTTTATGTTATATGTTCCTTTTACATGTTTCTATAGGTGATCTGGTGTTCAAGGGGTAAGGTGTCAAAACTTCTGTTCTGTGGGGGTCCGGGGTTCAATCCTCGGTCCCGGCACAGATTTATCTGATCGCCAAACCCTTCCTTCACCTCTGACAAGACGTGTATTAATCACAACTTGTGAATGTGTGGAATGCCAGGCCTACACCGTGGTTCGGATCCCACGTTAAACTGTAGGTCCTCCATTTCATCTCACAATCACCCTACCATTACACATTAGCGTAAGTTCGTATAACCTGAACGGGTAGTAAGACGTGATGATGATGATGATGATGATGATAATAATAATAATAATAATAATAATAATAATAATAATAATAATAATAATAATAATAATAAATGTTTCTATCCATTGCAATAATGAAAGCCTGTGTCAGCCAAGCTATTCAGAACAGTCCACAATAAGTTTACACACATGTTTTGAAAGTCAGCTTTGCTTGTGTGTAATTACATACGAGTAAATTACATTTAGCAAAACATCAGTAAGCACGATACATTTTTAACGTTATAAGTAGGTTCGAAACGAGGACGAGGAACTTCTTGTTTCGGAGAGTCTTTGGAGAGTTTTAAGAGGGTTTTGATAGTTGACGTCAAGGAACATCGAGACAGGACTTGTGTAGTTCGTGTCCAGGACAGGGTGGAGTAGCTCACCGATATAGACGTATTCAAGGACTGTTTGATAGTAGGACTGACTTGGGTTATAACTTTCGTGGTATTTTACCAATTTACTATCTACATTACATTATGTATTTTAGTCTATAATAATTAATCCACCAACTCAACAAGTTTTACTATTTTAAAGGCTCCTATCCAACAACTCCTGCCACTTAACAGGCTATCCTGACAGATTGACATTTAGATCATAGCAACAGTTCATATTAAAAAGTCTGAAGTATGAGCTCTGCTTGTTGTTAAAGTATCTCGATTTATCATCTAAGAGTGAAATATTATAAACAATTGTACAACAGAACATTTTGTAAATTATCTTAAGTGCATAAAGTTATATAAATAATCACAATATAATATTTCCCCAAATACAAGATAGTTAAATGATATTTTAACTTTGATTTGGCTTTGCACACCCCCAGAGGGAACAGATATATCTGTCAGAATCAGCGGCGAAATTAGTCATACGTACCAGTTTCGATGGTATCATGGAGAGGAAGATTGGCAGCGCTGAAGTGGCAACACTGTTGAAGATACCCGCATGGTTGGAGCTGGAGTAGCCCGTGTAGTAGCCTTGGTCCTTAAGCTTTAGTTCCAACGGCTTCATCACCACCTGTTAGGGTCGCACGCATACATACATCAACAACAATAATGTGCCAACTATGAGCACGATATAATCTAGAGAAAGTGTACCCACATTTGCAAGGAGGAAACATGGGAGACCGTTTAGTAAAAACCACCCTCTAAACACCTGACCGGTATTCGAACCCCGATCTCCTTGTCATCAGCAGTCCGGTCTAATGCGAGAGGTATGTAGACTATTCGACCATTGGAGCGGGTTATATTGTTTCAGTTAACTGGGGGATTAGCCCCTTGGGTGCTCCTGATTGCTGTTAGCACCGATACATTCTTAACCTTCCCCGCACATTATCTATACACATGTTACAGTGTTCCCAACACATCTATAGAAATAACCTCATCTGACAGAAAAGTTACTAGATTTTCTTTCGACCACCAACACAGATTTAAACTCACTAAAATTTGTAATTCTATAAATTTGTCTTACTTGGTTCATTTTACTAAAAAGGTTTCCATTATAATACTTTCTAATGGATTACTCTCTGGTTTCTGTCTGCGTTATTAACTAAACAGACTAAGACTGTATTCATTCTCGACTGTGGCGGATTTAAAATTTTTGCGCCCCTAGGCACAATTAAAATATGCAGCCCACAGCACAATTATAATATGCACCCCACCACCCCCTAAAATAATTTGATTTCGGCAAGGGCCTTAGGACATTTCTTGTGCTGGGGGGGCAGGGAGGGGCGAGCTAGTATTTGATAAAAACAATTTCTACGAAAGATAATCAGGCATGTACAGTACATGCCCTACAGTAGCTTGAGTTAACATTATGAAGAAGGGGAGATTGACGTCAGTTACAAAGTGATCGTAAAGTACAGTTATTTAAAAAGAAACATTGTACTTGGACTATTTCGATAATGTTAGTCAATAATTTAGAAACGTAACTATTAAAAACAAAATATTATAATAAAAACAATGTAATCCCCTAGTGGGCCACTGTGTCGACTGTATCTGTGCCACTACACTCACGTCCCCCAGGACTGTCGGCAAGAACTCCTTGTAGGTGATGTGTTGGATCTCCGCAGCCAGCACCCGGCGCGCCTCCTGGAAGACCGTCTCGTCGTCCCACAGGGTGTTCAGCTCTGACAGGGCCCGGGCCACTCGGTTGTGCTCCCTCAGCAGCGATGAGTACAGGGCCCCAATACCAGTCGACTCCTCACACCTGAACACAGTGAGACTAGTGACAACAGTGACAGTGGTGACAACAGTGATATAAGTGACAGCGGTGACAACAGTGACATTAGTGATATAAGTGACAGCGGTGACAACAGTGACAATAGTGACAGCAGTTACAATAGTTACAACAGTGACTGTGGTGACAACAGTGATATAAGTGACAGTGGTGACAACAGTGACATTAGTGATATAAGTGACAGCGGTGACAACAGTGAAAGTAGTGACAGAAGTGACAACAGTTATAGAAGTGACAACAGTGACAGCGGTGACAACAATGACTGTGGTGACAGCAGTGACAACAGTGACAAAAGTGAGAGTATTGAAAACAATGACAGCAGTAACAACAGTGATAGAAGTGACAGCAGTGACAACAGTGACAGCGGTGACAACAGTGAAAGTAGTGACAACAGTGATAGAAGTGACAGCAGTGACAACAGTGACAGCAATGATGATGTCAATTGTATTGACTCTATTGCTTGTCTTACAACCCGTCCACATCAGGGGGCATGGGATGAAGAAGGTAGAATTTAGAGGAAATGTGCACACATTTGAGTGGAGTGAGAGTGGGAAAACCATTCAGGGAAAACAATCAAACCTTGGTACACCCGGATAGAACTAAAACCCAAACCTTTCAACACAAAACAAGACAATATGAGACTGACGCCTTTGTCCAGGTGTCCACAGATGCGAGTGTGTATATAAGGAGTGGGTTCATAGCACTTGGGACCCGCTTTGGTGGTCAAATGGTCTTAAGGTGTCGTCCTCACATTTTATTGGACTGCCAGAGGATGCAGATATCGAGGTTCGAATCCCGGGAAGGTGTAGTGAGGATAATTTCTCCCGCCACACAAATGCGGGTTCACTTCCTATATATTCAACCTTCAAAATGTCTAATCCATTAGCGTAATTAGTACTGAAGTGTATAACTGGAATGGGTAGTAAGACACGGTGCTAAATAAATAAAATATATTCTTGCTATTGGTAATAGTCAATAAATAAGTTCTTTCAAGTCTGTAGCCAGCCAAGAATTTCACGGGGGGTTTGGTGGGCACATCCTCCAATTGCCGGAGGCTAAATATTGAACACCTCTAGAAGCTCTCTGAAGTGCTATTTATGGTAACACAGCTCCTTAATTTGTATTTGTACCTTAATTTTGATATTGTTTGAACTCATAAATAAAGCCATATATACTTTGTTTATAAAATTTCAGGGGGGGTTTGAACCCCCAAAACCCCCCCTTGACTACGGCCTTGAGTTCTTTTAATGGAAGTGATCACTTTGTTAAGAGATCTTCAAAGCATGGTTTCAGCCAAAAGTAAAAAAAAAAAAACTTTAACTGAGTGATAAATACTCGTTGCTGGTCATGATAATGTGATTTTATATTCAAACAACTGACCTCATTAAAACATTTTGTATCTATTCCGTGTAAATTAAAAAATTGAATCAATTTATTTAACGAATCGAGGAGTTCGGGACATAAGTCTTATTTCGAGGATTGGCCCCAAAAGGTGAAGAAGAATGGCCACCTTAACCTTGACCCGTGCAGAACCAAAGTTTAAACAAATTGTACGTTTCTAACAAAACTAATTTTATTCTTTAAATTGAAAAAAATGACACCTGAACACGGTAATCGAACCCATGCCCGGGTGTCATTTTTAAATATAAAGAATGTGATATTTAGATAAGGCTATAACCGTAATTAACAAATATAATAGTTTGGCCATTTAATCCATAATTAAAAAATAATTTAGTTTTAAGAAAGGAGGTGAAATAGTACAAAACCTATGCAGATAAATAAACATATGTTAAACACCCTGTGTGCTCGATTATGACAGAGATCTTTCTAACCCCTTAACCTCATCGGAAACCTAGTCCTCCTAAACTCCTACCTTGTGCAGGCGTCCAGGTCGAGCTGTCCGACGTCCGTCGTCTTCCTCAGAGTCTTGGTCTCCTCCTCGGTGTTACCGTAGAGAGCAGAACCGTCGAGGAACGCTGTGGCCACGTTCATCTGCTCGCGGTACTCTACAACAAGTAGCAATGTCTGTCACGTACCTGGGACTGCTCTTACAACCCTGGCTACACTAGGGTCAGTGAAGACAGTGAATCACAACCCTGGCTACTATAGGGTCAGTGAAGACAGTGAATCACAACCCTGGCTACACTAGGGTCAGTGAAGACATTGAATCACAACCCTGGCTACACTAGGGT
>CABFWO010002050.1:68301-139587 GCA_902155825.1 Timema genevievae | reverse complement strand
TAATGTCTACATGGTGTTACATGGGGGAGCTCTAATGTCTATATGGTGTTATATGGTGGAGCTCTAATGTCTACATGGTGTTACATTGGGGAGCTCTAATGTATATATATGGTGGAGCTCTAATGTCTACATGGTGTTACATGGGGGAGCTCTAAAGTCTACATGGTGTTACATGGGAGGTTCGGGGGATGGGGGGGGGGAAGTTAGGAAAAAAGCATTACGTATTTTATGGATGAATCCTAAACTACGAGTGAAGAAAGACTGTTAGCAAGGGACAAATCCTAGAGAGCCTATCGATATAACGTCGGTGCACCAAGCCAGGATTACCGGACTCGATTACAGTGGCCAGGTGTAATTTTTAATTAAGTTTAAATTAACGTATTTTTATGTTCATGTGAATTGCTACTCCACGCAAACAGATTCATATTTCTATCAAGATTTATTCACCGATATTTAATAACGAAGTTCTCTCTGCAGAGGCTCAAATAACTTTATCTCTTACTGTAATCTTGAGCTCTTTACTTAATCCTTCTCATGTAATCTCTTTTCTAATTCTCCGTCTAACAATGCCACACAGAACTTACACACACTTTTTATAATTACTTAGACCCTAAGTCGGCTCTTACTGAGGTTTCCTTACTATTAAAACCTTGCTCGTTATGAATAATTAGTCGGAAAATTAATTGAATTGGAGCCAAGTTTCTTACAGTAGGCCTTTCTTTGCTTGCTGTGTGGGTTTCGGGGGGTAGGGGAGAGGTATTCTTCAGAAATATTAGTTCTTCAACTCATATACAAAACGTTAAATGGTTTAAAATTCTATGGAAAATAATCTAGATTTCTTAGGAACTAACATATCTGACAGCTATACAAATTTTTAGATCTACTTTCATATATTTACATTTCAAATCATTTGATCTTCAGCTATTATTTGATATAATCAATACCTATACTAATATTTATTTATTTGAGATATTTAACGTTCATTTTCTGAATAAACACGCGTATTTCTATGAGCGAGAGTGAAAGAGCCTACCAATTTTGCCTGGAAAGGTATTTTCACATACCTTCCAGGGTTCTTTTACATGCCACAATCGACCTGGGATGGATGGCCTTACTTCCCCTCCGAAGGAAGTTGTGCTACGGACTGTTATCACTCAAGAAAAATCAGTAGACCCCGGGTGGGTTTGAACCAATTAACATTGGGTCCTGAGGCGAGCACTTTACCATTGACCCTATATCACTAGTAGTTCTGCGAGGAGTAAAGGCCACTCCCACCAATAAAAAAATACTAAATAGATAATGTTAATAACTACACTAGTAAACAAGTCAATATGATTTTTATCTCCAGAAATATTTAGGCTATTATTGGTTCAATTTTGTGTGTGGATCTTGGAAATGTCAATAAATATGTCACACGAAGCAAATAGTGGTCTAGTCTAATACTAGACCATGTGGCCACCGAAGCAAATAGTGGTCTAGTCTAATACAAGGCCATGTGGCCACCGAAGCAAATAGTGGTTTAGTCTAATACGAGACCATGTGGCCACCGAAGCAAATAGTGGTCTAGTCTAATACGAGGCCATGTGGCCACCGAAGCAAATAGTGGTCTAGTCTAATACGAG
Source organism: Timema genevievae (assembly GCA_902155825.1). NCBI lineage: Eukaryota > Metazoa > Arthropoda > Insecta > Phasmatodea > Timematidae > Timema > Timema genevievae. Next base: position 137,965 of record CABFWO010002050.1, on the reverse strand, counting down.
ACCATGTGGCCACCGAAGCAAATAGTGGTCTAGTCTAATACGAGACCATGTGGCCACCGAAGCAAATATCTGCGTCTTATTACACATAGAGCCAATGAGGTACAGAAAGTAGAATTTAAAGAAAATTTTAACAGATTTTTTGCGGGAGGGATGGTGGGTAAACCGTTTAAAGAAAAACTACCCGAGCAAGCCCAACCGAGATTAAAATCCACGATCTCCCAGTTAAATGGCAAATAAAAATAAAAATAGAATTGATAAGACCGATGCCTTTTTTTCCGACTGTACAGTATATGGGTGAAATATTTCAAATACTGTTATAATAGATTGAAAATACCAATTATTTGCCTGTTACAATGTTTTTAAAGACAACATTTAGTACTGCCGTACGAGTTTATAAAGAGTGGGTCCATTTTAATTTCATAATCGCTTTTTATGTATAGTTTTTTTTAGAGCGATGCGAAATTTAACTTCATTATTTTGGTATTTCTCACGAAGTGAAGAGACAAAACGCAATTTCAAATATTGATTAAAATGTTCCTTGTTTGGAGGCCATAGTACAGTCAAGGGGGAAATATTGTCAACTGTACATTCACGCTGGCTTTGATATTTTCTAATAGATGATATATTAATTAAATAATAATATCATTTTTTATTCTTTTAGCACCGCGTCCCATTACGGTTATAAACATATGCACTAGACAAATCAGGCTAATGTGTTAGATATGAAGAAGGTTGAGTTTAGAATAAGTGTACCCACATTTACGCGCATTGGAAAAACATTTAGGAAAAAATACCCTTAGTACACCCAACCAGGATAATAGATAGTCTAGTCTATTGCAAGAGTGACGCCTTGGACCACAACGCCACCGAAGTACTCCACGTTCACCCACGCCACCCCCTTCTGGTTATCCAGATATTTATGTTGTGCTAAGAATGAGTAAGGTAAAATTTAGAGGAAATATACCCGCAATTTGGTCACCTAATCAGTACACTCAAACGATATTCCAACCCAGTCGTCCTCAGCACTCTAACATATCTAGAGATCGACGCCTTAAGTTCAGGATTCGTTCGTCCGCATATTTATGTATTACCTTTGCTAACGCTAGTGTTGCTGTCCTAGGTCATGTTATATTTTGCACTACTGTTTACATTCTTGATCATACTTCGCATAACGCGACAAGGTTTTGTTTTTTTGTTAATAACCTGCTACGTAAGTTGGAGTGGTGCTGACACTATCGACGTTCCTAGACACGCCACTGACACTAACAGTAGCACAGTGTCAGTGTTCTTGTAAAAAAACACACTGGTGTTAACATGAGTTTCCAGGAGACATGAGGATAATCCAGGTACATTCTGTGTTATGATAGGACGTTTATTATGTAGAATATTAATCACTCGGAAAAAAATCAAATACAGTAGAACCCCGTTAGACCGAACCCTGGTAGTCCGAAATTACGGATAATCAAACATACTTTTCGGAAAAAGGGGAAAAAAATTAAGTCAAACGAAATATATTTTATTGGTTAACAAGCTCAAAGTTAAAAGAGAATTGTAAGAAACAGTGAACCCTGATAACAAATGATTAATTTTTACATGTTGTAATCAACACAATGTGTTTTCCTGTAACTAGAAATAATTACAGTTCATGTCACGTGGTATATACATTAGTTAAATAAATTAACATTTTATTAAACTCATATAACTATAATTTAAAATTCGTGAAAATACTGTACCCCTGTATTCTCCCTACTGTTGTTGTTATTATTATTATTAGCACCGCGTCTTACTACCCGTTCGGGTTGTACGCACTTTACGCTAATGTATAATGGTAGGGTGTTTGTGAGATGAAATGGAGGACCTACAGTTTAACGTGGGATCCGAACCATGGTGGAGGCCTGTGATTCCACACATTCACAAGTTGTGATTAATACACGTCTTGTCAGAGGTGAAGGAAGGGTTTGGCAATCAGATAAATCTGTGTCGAGACCGTGGATTGAACCCCGGACCCCCGGCACATATGTCTGACACCTCACTCTTAGACCACCAGGTCACCAAAAAATCCCTACTGTTGATTTTACTCTTCATGATTACTAAATTATCTTTGAGACCGATTAACCTACACCTGCACCTACTAACTACTTTGTTCACAGTCATACTACCTATTCAGTTTATACACATATACAGTATAATTAGGCTGGTGAGCAAGGTATGAGAGGGTTTTACTCTAGAATAAGTGTACCCACATTTACTTAGAGATAGGAAAACCTCCCCTCATTACACCCAGCCGGGATTCGAACCCTGATCTAACTATCATCGGCAGTTTATTATATTGCAATAGTGACGCCTTAGACCATTCGGCCACCTAAGCAAGTTCTAAATAATTAGATTAATGGTTTTATACAATATGAATGTTCTCGTGTCAATATTACCTAACCCTGCACCTACTGGTTATGTTGTCACGACATCACCAATTATTATTCTTGATATTCTTCAAAGTGCTCTTGTTTGTTGAGAACTGTTTGTATTAATTATTCAAGGATTCCATTAAATTATAAATTAAATCACAATAACTAACAACAAAAACGAACCAGGTTATCCCATAGAGAATCAAAACCTCAAAGTTTTCGTTTGATCCTAATATCCGTGTCATTAAGTTAATGTTCGTACCGAAGGAACCACGTCTTTACACCAGAACTGTAGTAAATTGTGTTTGCACCGTCCTCGCGTCTCCACCCCTTGCGTTATAGACAAACCCGCCCTACCCCGGAGGGTACCAACAAGTTGTGTTTGCCAGATCAACTTGTGAGTTCTCTCTTCCTCTTGACTTGGAGATGGGAATTATTTCGAAAAGGGAAGGTCTGAGAGTTTTGACTTATGACGAGATAGCACTACGGTAAGAAGATATAGAATAAGAGGGGATATGATATAAACAACGCCTTTATATCAGTAGATATAAGTTTTAATTTTGTGCGCCGTACGATATCTTACTACCTGCCAGGGATTCACACATATTTACACTAAGGATAAAGGGGCATTATAAAAATAATTATATACAGGGTGTTCGGAAACTCAACGCCTAAACTGCACACATAGATTGTTTGAACCAAAAGTAATCCAAAATCCCCGTACACTTACATCCGGAAAACTATGCTAATGCTATTAAATTGTGTTCAGTGACTCAGCGTACAGCACCGGGAGAGCAAAGCTGTGCAAGCATACGTGTACAACAGGTTGCATAGGAGCTAGGCGCCCTTTTGTTATTGAATAGTCGACCTCGGTGGCCTTGGAATAAAGTGCTCGCCTCAGGACCCAATGTTAGTTGGTTCAAACCCAACCGGGGTCAATGGATTTTTCTTGAGCGATAAAAATCCGTAGCATAACTTCCTTCGGAAGTAAAGCCGTCGGTCCCCATGTCGATTGTGGCCATGTAAGAGAACCCTGGGAGATTTGTGAAAAATACCTTTCTTGGCAAAATTGGTAGGCCCTTTCACTCTCGCTCATAGAAATTATCGATTGCTGATATATCACTCGGTTCAAAACGTACACTTTAAATACCCCAAATAAATAAAAACTAAATAAAATTATTGACAGTTTATAATGTGTAAAAAAATTATTAAAACTCCAGCAAAGGCAAAGGCCTCTTAGGTCTAAAATTTTTAGGAATCCCTGCCTATGTATAATTCAGAGAAACCGGATTCGAACCCCGATCTCCCAATCATCGGCATTCCGGTCTATTGTAAGAGTGGCTCAGAAAAGTAACACTCAGGTTTTAAATTACTGGCCACATGCTATATTTACCTGAAGTAACAGGGAACTGGTGTAAATATGTTCAGTTATTAAATTTTATTTTGCATCGAGTCTTTTAACTATCCTTCCAACCCGCTTCAATGGACATGTGGTCTAACGCACTACTCTTGCAATAGACTAGACTGCCGATGATGGGGAGATTGAGGTTCAAATCTTGGTCGGGTGTACTGGGGGTGATTTTCCCACTACCTCCACGCAAATTTGGGTACATTTCCTATTAATATAACCTACCTAATCCCTAAAACCATTAGCGTAATTAATTAGTACATAAGCGTATAACCCAAACAGGTAGTAAAACGTGATGCTAAAAATATATATAAAAACTATCAATTTTGTCCACCCACATATTATCACAAAGGTGACATGAAGAGCGGGGTGATTTATCATGAAACTGTAAAAAAAATGATCATGGTAGTAATAAGGAATGTAAAATTATAGAGGAAATGTTCCCGCATTCATGGGGAAAGAGCTTGAGTGCAACAGTATTTGGGGGGAAACAACCACCCACAGTATACCTGGTCGTGATTCAAACTCCGGTCTCTTCATCATTGTGAAACCCGAATAGAGGGGTTTGATAGTTGTATTATGAATGTAAATTAATAAAATTATCTTTAAGAACCAACATTATCGTAGTTTTATGACTTAATGCGCTAAAATGGTTTCAGAAATCCCTAAATGACAGAAACTAAGTGGGCTTCTAACGTTCCAGGTGGAACTGTCAGGCAGTAGAAGAACAAACAGGGGATGAGAAAAATACGAATGACAGTTCAATGTGTGTTGTATTAAATGACATCATTCTATTCCCAAAGATCCATTCTACGCTCCTATACCAGTGTGTTGTGACCCTTCTATTAAATGACATCATTCTATTCACAAAGATCCATTCTACGCTCCTATACCAGTGTGTTGTGACCCTCCTATTAAATGACATCATTCTATTCACAAAGATCCATTCTACGCTCCTATACCAGTGTGTTGTGACCCTCCTATTAAATGACATCATTCTATTCACAAAGATCCATTCTACGCTCCTATACCAGTGTGTTGTGACCCTCCTATTAAATGACATCATTCTATTCACAAAGATCCATTCTACGCTCCTATACCAGTGTGTTGTGACCCTCCTATTAAATGACATCATTCTATTCACAAAGATCCATTCTACGCTCCTATACCAGTGTGTTGTGACCCTCCTATTAAATGACATCATTCTATTCACAAAGATCCATTCTACGCTCCTATACCAGTGTGTTGTGACCCTCCTATTAAATGACATCATTCTATTCACAAAGATCCATTCTACGCTCCTATACCAGTGTGTTGTGACCCTCCTATTAAATGACATCATTCTATTCACAAAGATCCATTCTACGCTCCTATACCAGTGTGTTGTGACCTGCCTATTAAATGACATCATTCTATTCACAAAGATCCATTCTACGCTCCTATAACAGTGTGTTGTGACCCTCCTATTAAATGACATCATTCTATTCACAAAGATCCATTCTACGCTCCTATAACAGTGTGTTGTGACCCCCCTATTAAATGACATCATTCTATTCTCAAAGATCCATTCTACGCTCCTATACCAGTGTGTTGTGACCCTCCTATTAAATTACATCATTCTATTCCCAAAGATCCAATCTTCATTCCTATAGCAGTTACCTTCCATTTCCTGGACATTTAGCTCTTAATGATCAACAGAAATATGTGGATTGTTGTACTTTTCAGAGGGAGAATGTCAACTTTTAAAGCATGTTTACATGTATATAATATGTGTATAGAGTTATAGAACATGGTTTTGTGTTCATTCCAGTAAACAATAAACTCTTTTTCTGTTAGAGGTTTTGTCAATACCTAACCTAGGTGCAACATTGACTGGTAATATCTCAGCTAAATTTACATTGACTTTGGTTGGAAAAAACAGTTCAGAAAATTCAAACATATTTCTTTGCGGTCAACATTGATAACATTTTAACATACTATTTATATAATTTTAAAGGTAGTGATAATATCTATCAAAATTGACAGTTGCAGATAACATGACAGGACCTCTGAATATATTACAATTGTTTTAGTAACTTTAATAACTTTCAGATATTGTTCTTGCTACCAATGAGGATGTAGGCAGCCACGGCTATATAATTAATTAGAAAGATTCTCAACGTGTGTTTTCAGTTTGCAGTTCACCTGCACCCCAAGGGGGTGCCCACGGCCAACCTCAGGCAGGGTCCCCGAGCACCCCTGGACCTGGGGGTGGCGTGAGGCGGGCCAAGGGGTGGCGGGAGTGGAGGCGGGGCGACCCCACCCTCATCAACACGCTCTGGAAAAGCAAGACGCCATTAGGTGAGCCTATGAATAGAGTATGGCCTCTGGTAGTCTTTTTTATGACTTATGGCCGCTTTTTCTGCAGATTCTGACATTTTTCTGTGACCTATGACCGCTCTTTATGTAACCTCTGACCACTTTTTCTTTTCCCCTTAGATTTTTTTTTTCATTCCCTGACTTTATTCTACGACCTCTTATTATTTTTATACCATCTATGACCAATTATCCGTGACCTTAGACTTGTATTTTTGTGACATCTAACATTTTTCTATGACCTTTGACCACTTTTCTGCTGCCTCTGACGTCTTTTTCTGTGTCATTTGCCCAATTTTTTTTAATGACCTCTGACAACTTTTTATGCACGTGGTTTGAATTCGCAACTACTTCAATATTTCGACCCAGTTTGGATTCGAATCAATGTATCATAGAGGCTGCTCATCATTTAATAAGCTTTATCAATATTTTAATACACCGTAAAAATAATCGGAAACTAACTAGGGCCTTAAATTGTGACCCTCTAGTAATAAATCAGACGCGCTAACAACTGAGCTACCCTCACAGGTGTTAACGTCGTAAAAGGCATAAGTCTCGACATGTACTGACCTCCCTATAATGGAGAAGGGTTCGAATCTCAGCTGGGTCGCCGTTTTCCCATTCTACTCTCAGGATAATTCAGGTGCATTTCTCCTCATATATTCTCCTACTCCCTTCGTCTTAGAATGTCGTTTCTTTTATATCAAACGTAATAATGAAAAAGACTTGAGCTGAGTTTTAAGCCATTTACATTGGTATAAGGCTTAACTTTTGCAATAGACTAGACTGCTTATGACGGGAAGATCTGGGTTCAACTCCCGGTCGGGTGTATTGAAAGGGGTTTTTCCTCGTTGGTTTCCCAATTTCCTTCCACTCAAATATGACTACACTTTTTTAATTTAGCCTTCCTCATCCTTAACTCATTAGCCTAAGTTGTTCATATGGTTAAAACCTGAACAGGTTGTGAGACGCTTTGCTAAAAAAATATATATTTTTATTTTAAGTGTCTACCCTTGACGCCTCCCATGACTTCAACCCTCCAAACCTCGACGTCAGCGGTTTAGTTTCAAAGGTTTCCAATCGCCATTAACTGTGGTTTATTTCCGATGTCGTGTGATCGTGAAAATCCTCGTTTCAAGCCGGTATTTCGTTCTTTTTTTTTTTTTTTNGGGGGGGGGGGGGGGGGGGGGAGTTAAAGTTGGTGGAATAAGTTGTAAAACTTTTAAGATGAATGTTCTGAAGCCGGTAGTAACCCTAGCGGGAACAGACCGTCGTGTAAAGCCTTTTCTTCATTTCGTGACGTGTATTTTACTCGACTACATGTTTATGGACATTTCATTGCGGGAGAATTTTGAGAAACAAAAACATTTTTAACTGAGTATAGGCATAAAGCTTGATTCACACTATATGTCACGTCAACGTAACATCACGTAACTGCAACGTCACGTCAAATCGATCAACAATTCACACCTAAAGTCAAGTGAATGTCAGTTTTGCATAACGTTCCAGGGGAAGCACATTGCTTTTACAAAACAACCAAAGATTTAACAACAAAGAACTTTCAGGGATTGCGATTCTACTTGACGAAGAAGAAGTAGGAGGAAAACCAATTAAAGAGAGTGTGGATGAGAAAGATGGTTAAAATGAAAAAGTTGGTGGGTGAATATCACACATTGCACAAGAAGAGGAGTTAGTTCTTTGCTGATTACTATCCATAGTGTATATTTTTGGATACTGTCTCTGTATTTCTTGTTGGCTGTACGTGTAGCTCTTCATTTTGACTTACTGTTTTTTTTATTTTTCTACACCGTATCTTACTACCCTCTCACGAAACTGTATAAGCCATTTCAAACCCTAGTATAAGGTCATCCCAATGTGATGCATATGCAAGATGGTCCCAGTTGTTTTGTTGGACAAGTATTTTGTCTATTAATATTGGAGACAAACATATTTAAAGCGATTTTTACCATTTCATATTTTATTATACTTCTAAATTATTATTATTTTTAGCATCGCGTCTTACTACCTGTCTTACTACCACACTAAAAGCCCAACTTTAAAAAAAAATTAAATTATCAAATTGGAATCGAAAATAAAATTATAGAAAAAATACTTTTTGTATGATGTAGAATAGAAATTTAGCAAATAACAAAAAAGTATGAGAGTTTTTTTAAATTTCCAAATTTATATCTGGGTTGAAGGAGAGCTAAGAATTTCAAAAACTAATATAAAAATATATTTAAGTGTGGTAGAAAATGTATATACTTGCAAGCCGTTAGGACGACTGCCCCAAATAATGAAAAATCTAAAACACTGAAAATTTGAAATTTAAACATTGGTTCTAAGAAATGGAGTCTCAAAATGTTCTAAGCCAATAGAAAAAAACACCTTTTCGATGTAAAATAAAATTGAAATTTGGTATGTATGTAAATATATCTGCCTAGATAACTGAATGATGTCCGAATAAAATTAATTTAAAAATGGTAAAACGGGAAATGTAAGTGCTCGAAATTGATACAACTAATGCAAAACATTATTTTTGGTGTGGCTGAAAATTTAAATTAGGCAGGTACGTAGGAGAACCATATCAGATAACCAAATAAGTCTTAAAATCTCAAACTAGGAATGTGGAAACCAACATGGGTTGGGGGAGGGGCAGCAGCTTGAAATCTCTTCAAATCTATTAGAAAATCTATCTTTCAGTTCAGGAGAATATTTAAATGTTTTAAATTGGTAAAAGGATCACCCCATATAATATAAAAGTTAAAAGGTTTGGATATTAAAAAATAGGGGTCCGGGAAATTGATGAAAAGTGTAAGGAGGGGGACTCAAAACTGCTAAACTAATAAAAACAAATTTATTGTATATGGTATAAGGTTTTAATTTTATAGAGATAGATTAAAAAACCTTTAAAATAAAAACACACACAAAATAAATACTATCTTAAAGGAGGTCCATAGTGCTGCTGATAAATATCCAAATATCAAAGAATAAACTAGCGCCTGTACAGGAGCGAAATAATAATGCAATTAAACAACTTTTGGGGGCATATCTTGGTGAACCATGATGCTCTTTGAGAAACCATGATTCTAATTTATTCCATATATTTCTATATTAGTCTATTATTATTTTATTATTTATAGTCATCTTAAATTAATAATTAGGCTATTAAATACTAGTATTGAATATAATCTTGACGTTAATCTGCCAGTAAGTCAATTTTGATAGTTTTTAATAACTTTCCTGCTTCATATTTTGTCTTTTAATTTCCTCTAAATTAACTAACCTTTCAGCTTCTTTCCTGCTTCAGATATGTATTGACATTCATTCTCTAGGTTATATCTATTTTGTTTTTTCCCTTCTTCTTATATTTATTGACATTACTCTCTAGGTAATATCTTCTTTGACTATTTCCTACTTAAAATATTAATATATATTTATTCTCCAAATTTATCATCTGAGGTGTTTTCTAGTTTCCAATTTATCTCCAAAGTTTTTATCTGGTTTACTGTATATCCTCCTCTGTTTGTACTAAACTTGGTGGTAGTCTGCGACTATCTTAACTTACTAATATTGGAAAGTAGGACGATAACTTGTCAACATATTATTTCCCCATCTCTAGTAAAAAAAATGTTATTGTGTTTGCACACTGCTGTGACCAAATAAGTTTTGAAGGATACATGTGAGCGAAAAACCTGAAAATGTCAAATTGTGTTGGAAATAGTTTTGAGAATATAAACGTTACAGTACCTTATTTTTATCGTTTCTTTCTTGGAGGGACAAAAATGATCAAATCTCACAGTAATTTTTCGTGTTTGTTTTCTTTGTTCGGTACAACTTTTTATAACCAACTTTCAGAAGTAAAAAAAATAAAGTTTATGGCACCATCACACTAGAGAAAGTATTTCTGTGGTGGGTGGGAGAAAGGGAGGGACGGGTGGTAGGTTTCTCGCGCCACGAACGAACTTTCTTCAGGCCAACTTCTTTATCCATTAGACGATATATGGCAACCTTTAAGTGCCGAATTTCCGGTAGCTGCCATATTTCTCCCGTTTCCCCATAAACGGCCTTAATTACGAAACTTTGGGTACCTGCAACCTTCTCGGGGTTGTATATTATTTTAAAGTTGATGGTGACATGTTTTCCCTTCTCGTGAAAATGTTTAAAACATTTTAAAACCCTGTATAAGGTCACCCCAATGTGATGCATGTGCAAGATGGTCCCAGTTGTTTTGTTGGACAACTATTATGTTTATTAATATTAGAGATACCCGCTTCGGTGACCGCGTGGTCTAACGCGCTAATCTCGTAATATACTTGACTGCCGATGGCGGGGAGACAAGGTTCGAATCTCGGTCGGGTGTATTGAGGTTGGTTTTCCCAAAATGGTTTTCCACTCTCCCTCCACGCAAATGTTTATACATTTACTTTAAATATAATCTTCCTTGTACCATAAAACCATTAGCGTGATTAGTACGTAAGCGTATAACCCGAACGGGTAGTAAGACGCGGTGCTTAAAAAAAGCTATATTTACTATTTTCATATTTTATTATGCTTCCAAATTTTTTTAGCACCCTGTCTTACTACCTGTTCAGATTATGTGCATGTATATACCTACTAATTACTCTAATGTGCTAGCGATTAGTAGGGTTGAATTTAGAGGAAGCGTACCTGCATTTGCGTAGAAAACTATTAAGTAAAAACCACCCTCGGTACACCCGACCAGGAATCCAACCCCGGTCTCCCTGTCATTGGCAGTCTAGTCTATTGCAAGCGTGACGCCTTAGACCATACGGTCACCGGAGCAGATACCATAATTATCATTATAATGATGATTATTAACATTATTACTTACACTAACATTATTATTACTGCTGTTATGTCTTTTGACAGACCAGTTGCCTTATCCTAATTGAATCCTATTAGCAGCCTACTATTTTATCTCCTGAAACTTCATTTTGTTTATTTGTTTGATGTCATCAATCAGTTGCATTCGTGGTCTTCCAGCTCCCTTTTTTCTCTTCTACTTTTCTTTCTATGACGTCACTCAATAAGCAATTTTTTTTCATCATGTGACCGATCCAATGGGCCTTTCTTCGTAGAATTAATTTGCATAGTTTTTCTATTTTAATTTTATTCTTCTTAAACAATTTGTCACCCGATCTGTCCCCTTCACCCTTCTATTCTCATATTTAATGAATTGCTTCAAAAGGTATCACTTATAAAATAAATAAGATTCAGACCTCGTGCGACTATCATTTTCATATTTCGGAATGTTAAAAACCCTCAAATCACCCTATATCTCCCCCTATCTCCCTCTGTGACTGCCTACATTCAACCATCCTTTTTTCTCTCTTTATCCCTCATTTTCTCTTTCTTCATCTCTCTTTGTCTGATTATGTGTGTTTCTTCTCTCTAACTCTCGTCCTTATTTATCTCTTTCCATTATATCTCTATTCTGTATCTTTTTATTCCTTAACTTTCGTTATTCCTTATCTCACTCTATTACTTATCTCTTTTTATTCCTTATCCCTTTCTATTTATTATTTATCTCTTTTCCTTATCTTTTTGTATTCCTCATCTCTTTCTATTTTATATTTATATTTATTATCTCTATTCATTATATTTCTCTATATTCCTTTACTATTTATTTTCTATATGACTTTCTATTCCTTAGCTATTTATAGTTATTATTTCTTTCTATTCCTTATCTCTTCTATTCACTTTCTTTCGCTATTTTTTATCCCTCTTTTCCTTATTTATTTTCTATTACTAATATCTCTATATTCCTTATCATTTTCGGTTTCTATCTCTTTCTATTCCTTATCTTTTTCTTAGTTCTTTATATTCCTTATCTCTTTATATTCCTTATGTCTCTCTATTTCTTATCTCTCCCTTTTCCCTTTCTTTCTGTGTTTCTCTCTCGAGTGAGACAAATCAGCGAGTCATTATGACCCTGCTTATCGACTCCATCATTATGGTGATCGATTGTATTCTAGTGGAAAATATTGTTGAATGATAGGCCTAACTTCCCTTGAAGCTAATGCTTAACTGATCTATCTCCTGTCACTGTCAAGCGGCTTCATTTTGACTGTGAACGACTGTTACCTGTCTGATAAATGACGGCAGTGATGGTGTGATCAGCAAAAAGGGTGTGACAATCATTTTACTTTGTCTTACAGGTAACGCGGAGCCGTACATCGTGCTGGCCTTGCTGATCGGCTTCGTGACGGTAGTGATCGGCTGCTGGCTCTCGGACAACTGCTGGTCGCCCGAACCTGAACAGATTGTGTCGGTGGCATAGAACTGATTTTAGTGCCGGCACTGCTGCACGGGGTCCTCCCTTTGGTGCCACGGACGTCGTCGTCCGGGGTGAACCAAGAGGGGGGGATCGCAGCAATGCTGGCACTACCCCTCGGATAGTCGCCCATGGCGGCAACAACGTCTGGAGGAGTGCGATACATCTTCTGGGTCTGCAAAGGAGCTTCCGCTACAGGACACGGCCTCCATCTGGTGGAAACATCGTCTGGCGGAGTGCGATACATCTTCTGGGTCTGAAGAAGAACTTCTGATACAAGCTTCTATCTTGCAACAACATCGTCTGGTGGAGTGCGATACATCTTCTTGGCCTGGAGAGGAACTTCCGCTACAGGACACGGTTTATATCTTGCAACAACATCGTATGGTGGAGTGCGATACATCTTCTTTGCCTGAAGAAGAACTTCCGCTAAAGGACACGGCTTCTATCTTGCGATGACATCGTTAGGTGGAGTGCGATGAATCTTCTGGGTCTGAAGATGAACTTCTGGTACAATAAACGGCTTATATTTTGCAACAACATCGTGTGGTGAAGTGTGATGCATCTTCTGGGTCTGAAGAGGAAATTCTGGTAGAGGGCAAGCTTCCATCTGGCAGTAACATCGTCTAGTAAAGTGATATGCATCTTCTGAGTTTGAAGAGGAACATTTGCTACAGGACATGACTTCTATCTGGCAGAAACATCGTTAGGCAAAGTGCAATGTATCTTCTAGGTTTGAAGAGAAACTTCTGCTACAGGACATGACTTCCATCTGGTGGGAACATCGTCTGGCGAAGTGCGATGCATCTTCTGGGTTTGAAGAGAAACTTCTGATACAGGACATGACTTCCATCTGGCGGGAATATCGTCTGGCGAAGTGCGATGCATTTTTTGGGTTTGAAGAGAAACTTCTGCTAGAGGACAGGCTTCGATCTAGCAGTAACATCGTTTAGTAGAGTGCTATGCATATTATGGGTCCTAAGAGGAACTTCTGAAATATGACCCAGCTTCCATTGACAACAGCAAGCCAAGGCTTGAAGGGACTGCACTATTAGATGATGAAACGGAATTTTAATTCTAAATAATGAAAATTGAAGTCAAATATGATAGAGTGACCTTGACTGACTTATGTAGAATTTCTCTGTCATCTGAAGAAACTGAAGTTGCGTTGGCCATCGCCCTAATTGGGTGAAAATCAAATTGGCAAGAAAGGGGGGAGGAAGACTATTCTGTTACAGGCCAGTGATTTAATTTGTAGAAGTTTGTGTTGTAGATTGAGTAGAAAAAATACCTTGATTTTTGGGTATTTTTCTCGTCGGGGGATAAATTAAGTAGCTTTATGACGATGGTCTTTTGGATAAATGTTCGAACTCCTGTTGATGGATTTAAGTTACAGTAAAGTTCCTACAGGCCAATTTATTTATTTAAATTAATTATTGGGTTCCACGTAAACAAAATTTCCTATTTTTGATGAAATAAATATATTTGTGGTGGTGTTTGTGGTGGAGAAATATTGGGCCAAGATGATTTACCTAAAATAAGATTTTTGACCCTGCGACATTAGCGCATCGATGCTGTAGCATACTAGAGTCTAAATAATTTCAAAAACTCTTCTTAATTAAATAAGATACTTCCAAAATGAAGCACGTATTTAGTATCAAAAGTAATAACGTTTGTAAAGAAATGTACTTTTTTTTTCTTAAATGTGTGGTAATTTATCTTATCATCGCCCTTTTTTAGAATACATTTATTTGATTAAAATTTAAAAGAACTCGAGTGAAATCGACGCTTTTGATTACTAAAGACTTAACCTACGATCCGGATTAAGAACACTTGCTCAGGTACATTCTTAAACAGTGGTTTATTCTGAATATTTCTATAAAAGGTGTTGTGTAGCTATTTTGAAGGATAAGGCTGGAAACTATTCAATTAAATGTTCTTTGTTTTATTCTTAAACCCGTTTCTAGTTTTGAAAGTGTCTCTCTTTGAAGTGGGACAATGTAGGATAGTAAAATTATGTGGATGTGTTTAGTGATAAAAGTAATCAAACTATACGTGCATATGAACGTCTTTGGTTCAAGTGGCCATCAAAATGTATTGGTTAACACTGGACAGAAACCTTAAGATAGGTTATAAATCTTTATTTATGTTGAAGATTAAAGTCAGATTGGAAAACCCTTTTAAGCCTTATAGCCATTTTATTTTTATTTTTTAAATTTAAAAATTATACCTGCACACGGGAATTGACCCTGGGACCTTTGGCTCAGTACGCTAATGCTCTCTAACAGCTGAGATATCCAGGAATTGTCCACATGTCCATCACAGACTCTGCCTTAAATACGAGTGAAGAATGGCCCTCAAAAAGAGACGACTCCTGGATAGCTAAATGATTAGAGCATTGGCGTACTGGGTCAAAGGTCGCGTGTTCAATTCCCGTGCCAAGTTGTATTTTTTAATTTAGAGAATATATTTAGATGTAGCCATAACCGTTATTAACGATGATAATAGCTTGGTTATTAAATCCATAATTTTAATTTTGTTATTTGGTGTTTAGTGATCACTTTCTAGACATACAGTCGTCTACTGTACATTTGAAATGTCAAAATAATTATATATGGGATATTAAACAAGAGTCCAGACTCAAATAAAAAATAAAATTAAGCCCAGTCCAGAATATATCTTGAATATAGTCTAAAGCCCACTCGCCATAGGAGTGGTGGTAACTGGCAGCCGGCAGAATATGTAAAAAAAATGCTTAAAATAAATAATTTGGTTTATTGTGAAAGTATTTCCCGTAATAGTGACAGCAAATCAATAATTATGGTCTCGCAGATCATATGACTTGGCGAATGAATACACGAGAGTAGATTTGGTAACGTTTACTTGCTGTCAGTTACCACCTATCCAAAGGCGATTTGACTATATATTTTATTATTGGTATTTCTACAGATACAGAAATTAAATATCTATACTCCGCTTACCTTGTATTACACTATGACTTTCTCTTATATGCTTTATCATAGTGGAATAAACTAAGGTACGCTTGCTCTTTGTATTGCACTGCGTCTTACTACCCATTCGGTTTTTACGCCTACGTACTAATTACACTAATGGGTTAAGATTTAGGAAGGTTTAATTTAGAAGAAGTGCACCTGCATTTGCTTGGAGGGAGAGTGGAAAACCATTTAAGTAAACCACCCTCAGTTCACCCTACTGGGGCCAAACGCCGATCTTCCCGTCATCGGCAGCCTAGTCTAACATGAGAGTAGCGCGTTAGACCAGGCGGCCACCGAAGCGGGTGATACGCTTGTTACCCTACAGGTCATACGAAGGGTAGGTACAAATTCATATATTGCACCCGATTTATTGAATTTAACATTTCAAGTTGCATTTTTAATTGAAACTAATTATTTTAATATCTATCAAACAAGCAGTCTATAATATAAATAAACCGGCTGAAACATATAATTAACGATAGAAACATTCTTCTGTAGGCAACATGAATTCATTTATCGCACCCCCTCTTCTCTATAAGATTACACTCACTTGTTTAAGACCTGGAAGTTTGTGAATGAAATTGTGAAATACAAGTATTGGGGTGATAATTACATCAGGATTTTGATAGGAAGAATATTTTAGAAAATACAAAAATATTTGCTTTCGATCAACATTGATATCATTTTACTGTATTTTTTAGTGTTATTTAATACATATTGATATTATATATCAAAAGTGATAGCTGTTTATGACATGTCCTAGTGTACGAGCTCGTGGAAGTAGATCTAGTGACTTTTAAACTCTCAGACAATGTATCCCTATGAAAATAGAACTTTACATTTCCATGTTCATGAGAAGGACATTATTTGATAGGTAGAAAGGTTACTGTCTACGTTAACGTATTCATACGTCAAGCCATGTGATTTTGAACTGTCACTTTTGATAGATATTATCAATAACTATAAAATAATATAAATAATATAATACAATATAATGAATGTTAGCCACACACAAAAAAGTGTGTCTTCATTTTCTAAATGATTCCTATTCAAATTTGGACTGTAACTTACGTTTTGAACCTTAATTTTTAGACATTTTCAAATTAACTTTAATTCGTTATTATTCTAAAATGAATAGGGCAGGCACGTAGAAAAGGATCGTATCCTTGCAAGGACTGTAAACACGACCCCCTTCCATTAGAAATTTAAAATAATACAACAGGTACATTTAATTAAAAATAAAGTGCACCTTTTAAATAAATGCATTTACAAATGAATTTATATTGATAAAATGTAGAGTTTTTTTATCTGTCGTGAGCACTACGTGATATCTACAGCAAGCAGAGGGTTGACATTTTAAAATTAGTAGTCCTTGTTCACAAACATGTACACCTGGAAGCTGGAATTTTAAAATTTTGAATATATATTTTTTAAATTTATTAAAACATGTGCTGGAAAAAATAAAATAATAAGGTTTTTTCCGTCTGCTTAAGGCAAAGAAAAATCTAGGCCAGGGTATCCATGCAATTCAATGAATTACATAATCTATGCAACGTAAGGGGGTAATCTTGAGTCATACAATCTTTCAAGCTAGTGGGTGGCCAGCTGAAGGCCACCATTTTGGTTGTTTGTCACGTCACGTAACAAACCACGTGCCTTGATAATTTAAAAACAGAAAGTCAAAATTTTAAAACCACATTTAGCAAAGATATTAGGGATTGCACTGAAAAATACCCTTTCCTCCTTAATCCAACTTTCAAATTTGGTCTTAGATATGTGATTGAGATTGTGAATTTAATTGTGTTAAGTTACATTTTATTATATCATTAAAAGGTTTTCCAGCCTGACATGAAGGATTTGAGCAAGCATTTGGTTAAAAAAAATGAATTAAAGTGCGCGGTTTATTAATATCCAATAAACAAGTTTCTAAACACCTTGATGTGATCCCAGTTTGGCAAGTACATCTTTAATAGTTGATATATTTACTTCCGAATGTTTTGTAAAACACATTTTATAGGTTACTTTGGGGAGTCTTTTGTTCTTCGTAAGGTTTACTTAAGAAGGATACAAGGGAAAAAGGGAGAAACTGACATTTCACACATTTTCCAGGAAAACAACTTTTAGATCTCAAACTCCATTAGAATACCAGGAAAAACTTTTTGAATTAATTTAAATATGACAGAGACCTATTTCAATCATAATCCAAACTGCATTAGAAAGGTCTCATGATTGTCTAACAGATGGCATCACTAACTAAATATGACAGAGACCTCTTTTAACCATAATCTAAAGTGCATTTTAAAGGTCTTACGATTTTCTAACCGATGGCAGCACTAACTAAATATGACAGAGACCTCTTTAAATCATAAACTAAAGTGCATTATAAAGGTTTCAAGATTATGTAACAGATGGCAACACTAACTATGTATGACCATAATTTTAAAAAGGTATCAATATTGTCTAACAGATGACATTACTAACTAACTTTGTGTTAAAATGGGACTTTCCCTCTTTTCTCCTGTACCCTTCATATATATATATATATATGTATATATAGACGACTTCTAATCGATGAAGTTAGAACTATATCCAAACACACTACTAACAATATAACAAGTCTGATAGAACTACAGTGATAACAGAACAAGATACAATTTTATACACTATTGCTCATATAATTGAAATAAATGTGTAGTTTTTCAAGAAAAATGAAGTTTTCATGTAGTGAGTGCTCTTAGAGAATCTAATAAAAAAATCTATTTTAAAATGTCTGAACGTCTTGGCAAAAAAAAAGTGAACTAGTGAGACATAATATTGTGTAGCCTGTGTGGTGAATTCATAATAAAATAATGTGCGTATCAACCTGTAGACACTATCAGGCCAAACTATATAGTCTGAGAAAAAATATGTTCAGTTGGAAATGGTCAAAATCTGGGGTGGTCCGTGAGTTGTTACCAGGGTAGCTGTGCTTGAAGAGACTGTGCCAGCTGTTCCAACACATTCAGTAACATATTTGCACTTCAAGGTAATTCGTAAATTAGAATTACTAAGATTTGTTTGAGTTAAACATATTGGCAAGGAACTTAACATAGGTAGGTGTAGAGGGTTATCTTGTAAAAGATAGCAGGTAGAAATGTCTCAGTCCATTCCAGCAAAACAGACCAGGTAAGAAAAATATATCAAGTAGAAATGTCTCAGTCCATTCCAGTAAAACAGACCAGGTAAGGAAAAGGTAGCAAGAAGCAATGTCTCAGTCAATTCCAGCAAACCAGACCAGGTAAGGAAAATATATCAAGTAGCAATCTCAGTCCATTCCAGCAACACAGACCAGGTAAGGAAAATATATCAAGTAGCAATCTCAGTTCATTCCAGCAACACAGACCAGGTAAGGAAAATATAGCATGTAGCAATCTCAGTCCATTCCAGCAACACAGACCAGGTAAGGAAAATATATCAAGTAGCAATGTCTCAGTCCATTCCAGCAATACAGACCAGGTAAGGAAAAGATAGCATGTAGCAATGTCTCAGTCCATTCCAGCAACACAGACCAGGTAAGGAAAAGATAGCAAGTAACAATGTCTCAGTCCATTCCAGCAACACAGACCAGGTAAGGAAAATATAGCATGTAGCAATCTCAGTCCATTCCAGCAACACAGATCAGGTAAGGAAAAGATAGCATGTAGCAATGTCTCAGTCCATTCCAGCAACACTGACCAGGTAAGGAAAATATAGCATGTAGCAATATCTCAGTCCATTCCAGCAACACAGACCAGGTAAGGAAAAGATAGCATGTAGCAATATCTCAGTCCATTCCAGCAACACAGACCAGGTAAGGAAAAGATAGCAAGTAACAATGTCTCAGTCCATTCCAGCAACACAGACCAGGTAAGGAAAATATAGCATGTAGCAATCTCAGTCCATTCCAGCAACACAGATCAGGTAAGGAAAAGATAGCATGTAGCAATGTCTCAGTCCATTCCAGCAACACTGACCAGGTAAGGAAAATATAGCATGTAGCAATATCTCAGTCCATTCCAGCAACACAGACCAGGTAAGGAAAAGATAGCATGTAGCAATATCTCAGTCCATTCCAGCAACACAGACCAGGTAAGGAAAAGATAGCAAGTAACAATGTCTCAGTCCATTCCAGCAACACAGACCAGGTAAGGAAAATATAGCATGTAGCAATCTCAGTCCATTCCAGCAACACAGATCAGGTAAGGAAAAGATAGCATGTAGCAATGTCTCAGTCCATTCCAGCAACACTGACCAGGTAAGGAAAATATAGCATGTAGCAATATCTCAGTCCATTCCAGCAACACAGACCAGGTAAGGAAAAGATAGCATGTAGCAATATCTCAGTCCATTCCAGCAACACAGACCAGGTAAGGAAAAGATAGCAAGTAACAATGTCTCAGTCCATTCCAGCAACACAGACCAGGTAAGGAAACCGGTGTCCTCTTTACCCGGGTGCAGGCGCGGATACAGGGAGGGGTCAAAGGGTCAGCTGACCCCCCTGTGGTGTTTAGAAAATTAATTTAAAAAATGTATATTTAGAAATAAAATACTAAAAAATTAAATCATACAAGTTTTTATCTTTCCTAGGGATGTGCGAATGTTCTTTTAGTCTCAGGTGAAGCAAAGATTGAAGCATGCCAAGAAAGGTTGAAGCTGAAACCAAATACAGTTTTTTTTATCAAATAACACTATTATTAATTTTTAAATTATCTAATAATACTTCTAAATAAAGAGAAAGTTTAGTAGGGAAAAAACACACTATATTATATTATTTTTATGCTGACATATCTGAGTTTATTCCTGCTTGCGTTATAGGTAGATATAATTCAATATCAAGTTAGTGTTAAAATACTTTTTATTGCTGTTATGTGATTATTATAATTTATTTAAATGGGTAGTAATTAGTGATTTTCAAATATTTTCGTTATTTATAGAGGTTTTATTTTATCTTCAAAACTTCTCAAGATGCTAAGGTGGTTGTCGAAGTGACGACGTCGAATCGAAGGTGACTTAGGCTTCAACTTTGACTTTGACATTTCGAAGATTTGCACACCCCTACTGAATTCCTAGTGCAGGCTGTTCACCTCATACACCTGTCTTCAACACAAGTAGTGGACCGAGTTAAAGAGGGGTGGAGTGTGCTATTTTTAGAAAGACTTACCCCCTTCCAGTGAAAAGTACGCTAATCTGTTTCAAACCAGTCAGAGGTAGCTGGAAATATTTACTTTTAGAATACCGGAACGATTCGTTCGAGTGGCCTTAGACGAGGAACATTTTACGTGTGTGTTTCGTTTTGTTAATGCTTATGTGCAATAAAGTGTAATTTATAAATATTTCAGTCTATTTGTGATTATAATGACCTATGATGGTTTTCTTTACTCTTAGTAAACTGTGAGTGTGGTATTTATGTTTTGTTTTTTATGGTTATTGTGCTACTGCCTATTGTCATTGTGATACTGTGACTGTGATACTTCCTCCTGCTATTCAATTTTGTGTTAAATTATTGTCTTTGCTAGTTATGTGATTTGAATGCAAGTATTGATATTATAATGTCAAAAAGAAAGGGACAGACGGATTTATTTTGTTTTTTCAAGAAAAAAAATCCTGAATCAACAGGAAACGAAACTGTGGATTTAATTGAAAATAGTGCGTCAGTGAACTTAGTTTGTGACTCACCCTCAACCAGTGGATTTAATTCAAATACTAAAATCTCTATAGAAAGTGTAGGACCAGAAAAATTTGATATTGGCAACTTTGTTGGAGCTGAAACTATTTCCGATGACTTAAAATACCACATGCTAGTAGAACCGTGGACTCCACCACTAAGCTACAAGTTCCCTAATGTTGTTCAGTCAGGAGGTATTAGACATTTTCAAAGATCATGGCTGGACAAGTTTGTTTGGTTGACGTACAGTGCTAAGGACAATGGCGCTTATTGTATTGCATGTGTACTTTTTGGATCAAAGGAAGGAGGTAGGAGTAGAATATCTCTCGGAAGCTTTGTACGGACTCCGTTTCTAAACTACAAAAAAGGAAATGAAATGCTTTGCGGACACGCCTCCAATGAATATCATAAAACAGCAATTATAAGATGTTCTGAATTTAAGAATACATTTGAAAACAGGACACAATCAGTTGAAGTCAGACTAAATTGTGAAGTGAAAAAAAGAATTGAAGAAAATCGAGCACGTTTGATACCCATGATAAAGACAGTTATACTATGTGGCCGACAAAACTTTCCCCTAAGAGGTCATCGTGATGATGGAGAGCTTAGCGAAAACGATAGCACAGAAAATGAGGGAAACTTCCGAGCACTTTTAAGATTCCGTATTGATGCCGGTGATAGTGATTTAAAAAATCACATAAAAACAGCACCCAAAAATGCAACGTTTATTAGTAAAACAACTCAGAACGAATTAATTGAAGCTTGTGGAGAAGTTATCCTTAGTAAAATTGTTAAGTCCATTAAAGCAGGGCAATTTTTTTCGGTACTAGCAGATGAAACAACGGATGTTGGAACAGTTGAACAGATGAGTCTTTGTGTTAGATTTCTGGACATAGTTTCACTTAAAATTCGAGAAGAATTCTTAGGTTTTGTGGAAGCGAGAAATCTCAGCGGCGAGGCTCTCACAAACTTACTTCTTGAAAAATTAAACAATTTGGGACTTAAAATTGAAAACCTGCGTGGTCAAGGGTACGATGGAGGGTCTAACATGTCTGGTAAAATCAAAGGTGTGCAAGCTCGTATTAGGGAAAAGCAGCCTCTTGCTATATATATGCACTGTGCTTCTCACAAACTAAATCTGTCCATTTCTAAAGCATGTTCTTTAACAAGTGTAAGGAACGCTATTGCTGTGGTCAGTAACGTAACAAATGAAGTAAGAGAATCCAGTAAACGAACAGATTTAATGAAAGCAAAAATACATGAACAATATCCTGAAGAAACAAAGTGCAAACTCAAAACGCTTTGTGAGACGCGTTGGGTAGAACGACACGATGCATTTTTACAATTCTTACATGTTTTTGATGCAGTTGTATGTTTCCTACAAGTATTTGATGCGGAAGCACCATCATCAAAGTCAGCACTTTTACTCACCTCAGTTCTCAGGTTTGACTTTATTATAACTCTGCATATTGTTTCATTTATCTTCAGTCTAACAGTCACGTTGTCTCGTCAGCTTCAAAACCCTTCGTTAGACCTGAAAAACTGCTATAATATGGTAGCAAATGTTTTAGAGACATTGAAAGATTATCGGAATAACCCTAATAAATATACAGAAGTCTATAATGAATCGGTGAATTTGGCTGTAAAACATGAAATTGACATCACTATACCAAGGACCTTTCGAACACAAACTCATGGGCCAAATGTTGCTGCATATAGTCCTGAGGAATATTATAGACTAAATGTCTACCTGCCATTTGTGGACTATCTTATTTCTGAACTGTCAACTAGATTTTCATCAACTGGACATGATAATATTATCACATTATACGGTTTAATACCAGCATTTGCTAACCAAGACAATGAAATTTTATTACAAGCAGCTCAAACATATGCTAATGACCTTCCTGGGACTCCGTCAGAACTTCGTGGAGAGATTGACTTGTGGCAACAACGCTGGAAACATAAATCTAAGGCAGAGTGTCCATCTAGTGCGGTTGACAGCTTAATGCATGCTTCAGATGGTTTTTACCCAAACATTAAAGTTCTTCTCCACATTTTGTCTGTTCTTCCCGTGACTACTTGCACTAGTGAGAGATCATTTTCTACCCTAAGAAGGTTAAAGACATACTTAAGGTCAAATATGGATGAGGAACGATTAAATGGTTTGGCCATGTTAAATATTCATCGAAGCATAGAAGTTCATCCTGATGAAGTTTTGGAGAAATTTGCTCAAAAGAATAAGAGGAAAATGCAATTAATGCATTTATAAAATATGAGGTACGTTTGAACAATGTTTTGTATAGGTTTTATAGTTATTATTATTATTAATTATTATTATTATTAGTAGTAGTAGTAGTAGTAGCAGTAGTAGTAGTAGTAGTAATTACTGTTGCTTTAAAAAGATACTTGCTATTGACATTATATAATTTTAATTTTTGTGGATTTCTAGAGTTATTTAGGTGACTACGCTGAGAAATTGATCAGACAAAAAAAACTATCACATTGCTATAATGCATTTTCAAACGTTCTAAAATATTCTTATTTTACTTAAATAATAAGCTTACATTATTAGTAATTATGTTATTTATAATTAGCTTGACCCCCCTATGAAAATTTTCTGGATCCGCGCCTGCCCGGGTGTGTCATTAGTTGGAATTATCTGACCCTCTACCTCAGCCTGGCAAATTATTATTATGGTCTGCTAGTAAGCAGTGTTGTCTCTACAATCGGTACAGTCAAAACAAGTCATTTCATGAAATATACATTTGCAATTATCAATTCGGACACATTAATAAAATTAACGAATGAAAATAAGTTTAAAAATGAATTCTTAAAACGACATTGTGTACTACAAAATTAGATAAAATCAAATTATTGGGGTATAAAAAGAACAGTATTCATATATGGTTAAAAATGGTGTAGTTCTAGCACCTTTTAACTGATTATCCTATACATTAAAAATAATTTGTGTTAACGAATTATAAATACTTCCTTGTGTACATCACGTATGAATGTCTAGTTATACTAAATTTCAGCCCCATACATTAATTACTTTACCCTAACAATGGTACGTAAAAATCATAAAATAGCAAGTTTGACTCCTTATAGTTTAAGTTCATGAACTGTAATGATTTGAAATCATTAAATCATACACTTGTTAAAATTGCGCAGTAAAATAATATTGTTTTGAAGAATGACCTTAATGCTAAGATGCACATATTCGCTCTCTAAATTAATGTATGTGAGGCAAGTTAGTTAGAAAGCAAAAGGGGGTAAGGGGGTGGAAAGGAATAACTTACCAAGTACAGCCACACCAAGCGGAGCTATCCCTNAAAAAAAAAAAACCCTCGAGCCACCACTGGTCAAAATAATATTGTCATCACACACTAGTCGTATGAAATGGGATCAAAATTTCGTATGATTCGTATCATAAATATTAATTATATCGAGTAATGTCCATGTTTTTTTATTTATTTATTTTATTTGGAAGGATACGCCTGAAATTTCGTAACGTTATGCCTTCAAAGATCATCAACGAAGCTATGTCGCAAATTTTTTTTTACCCATACACCAAATAAATGTTTGTCTATTATTCGCTTAGTATTCATGTTTATATTTTGTGTGTATCAATGTTTATTGTTATATTGTCTTTCATTATTGATGTTAGTATGTTGTATGCACTGCAAACAATTTGTTGTAAGACATTACAGGAAGAACATTTAAGGCAGCTATATACATGGGATTAATTATAATAATATAAATGGATTGTTAGACCAACACACAGTACAATTCTTTAAATAACTGTAATACAAATATTACGTGGAATTTTGAGCTTTCGGTGTTTATTTCAAAGCAAAACGTATGTCCCCCCCAACCCCCACTCCTTTCAAATCAAGATGATAACCTTAAAACGACCCTCCTCCCATCTGTCTATCTATTTGTTGCAACCCGCCTAGGCGGAGTAGTTAGCTAACGTGCTAGTTTAGTGTTGAGCTAGACTCCCGAGGACGGGGAGATCTAGATTCGAATCTCGGTCGGGTGAACTGGGGGTGGTTTTTCCTAAATGGTTTTTCCATTTTCCTTCCACGAGAGTGCGGGTTCACTTCCTCTAAATTCAACCTTCCCAATTCATAACCCACTAACTTAATTAGTACTTAAGCGTACAACCCGAACGGGCAGTAAGGCGTGGTGCTAAAATAAATATAAAGTAAATATTTGTTGCACCATATCGCTTAAGTACGAATAAAGTTATTATTTTTCATTCAAGAGATATATTTTATTTACCGATGTACAATCATACACAAATGAGAGTTTCCATGGTGATGTAATCAAATAATGATGATGCGGTGTTAAAATAAAGGTTGTACAGATTAGCCAATACACACACACACACACAGTGGAATATGTGAGAATTCGTTATATTATGAAAATTGTGTTTTCGTTGGAAGGTAAACTTACTATTTTTTTTTCCGACAACCTGGAGCCCTAACCTTTAAAATTAATGTTCGTTTGATAAAATTGGTTCATCCGTTTTCTTTTAATTTTAACGACCTGGAATTAGCTTATAAAATTAAATATCTGTTATGTGAGCTGCCCTTGTAGCATATATAATCCTATATTAAGTTGATCGCAAAGCCCACGAGGACAAATATTACTTACTAAGAAATTAAAATAGAACTACGAATTTAATCAAGTAAATACATTAAAGCCCCGTCATTCCAAACTCCAGTAGTTCAAAATTTCGGATGAACCGGACCCAATTTATAGAAAATATTGGATTTGGGTAAAATAAAATATATTTTTATTGATAACAAAATCATTGTTAAAAGTGAATAGTGAAAACGGTGATAATAAATGTATAATATTGTATAAGGTTGTAGTTGACACAGTGTGATTTTTTATAGTTGAAAATAACTACACTATCGTAAAAAAATGCACAGTACTGTAAATGTAAGAATACAATTCATATTACATGGCATACATAAGTTAAATTATTGCACATTTAATGGACACGCGGTAACGTGCACATAATGTTTCCCACACATAACCACACTCTCCCGATTAACGACGTCACCTAATTTATTAATTCGAAACTATTTTAAGAACCAGGTTGCATCATATCTTGACGCACCCAAGCTCTCTAAGCACTATCACACTTAGACACCAATGTACGAAATAGAAAGAGAAGAAAAACAACGAGCTGTTAGTCCTGGGAAGCCTGTAATCTGCGTCCTAATAACACTTTCCCTCTTCCGCGGAGAAGTATAGACACTCACTATGCCATTGTCACCTGGACAGCATTGACTTGCATTTTAATATTTTTTAATTTGGTTTCCATTCTAGACGGACTTTTTTACATCCTGACAGGAAGATTCCCAATGGTAATTTTAGAGATTGAACCAAATAGCCACAGTTTTAGTCAAAGTTTTTTTATTGGACAAATTTTGTCCATCATGTCCCTCCCTCTGTAGGTCCCGGGTAGGGAGGTGTCTTGGGAGGGGGTAGAAGGCTGACGTCACCGTATATATGGCTTGGGCCCAAGTCCAGGCATAAGCCCTGACGTCATGCTTTCTGGTGGGGGTGGACTTAGGAGTTTTTTTCAGTAAATTGAGTGTAAGTTAGAAATAAGCTCTTATTTTATCACGATCCTTGACCCTGAGATCTGTAAGATGAGTCACTTTTCACCGTATTACAATTTAACCAAATCCCACAACTTCCAACTGAATATTAAAGTTATTATGTAATGGAAGGATTAAATGTTCCAAGTTTAAAAAAAATACTGTAATGTCTTACCAACAAGCTGTACTAAAACAAATATTATTGTTAATTTTGGCAAATTTTAGCTTATGTATGTTATAAACAAATATGTTCAAATAGTCTATTAATAGCTTCTAATTTGTGTTGTATCTATTTGAGAAGATTTACAAGTTAATACGACACACAAATAAAATAATAATCAATTTTAGGCCTATCAATGCTTCTCATTAATAATATTAAACTGATATAATGTGTTGATTTATCACTGTGGCTTGTTTGGCTAAGTAAAAACTATTCTAAAGTATTAATATAACTATTTTTACTATTAATAGCCAACATGAAAATTAATAAAGAAAGGAAGCCTTTTATGAATATATCTTTTAAATTTCATTGGTATGGTTTAAATTATAGAATTTTCTTGAAACATTAGTTGAAATACAAATTTGAGACAAAATAATAATTGAGATTCTGGATGATTTTAATTTACTATTATTATTAAAATAGGGTGGGCATATTTTTAATACTTTGGTAATCATATTTAAAACAAAACAATCTTAAGAGGGGGATGTAGGGGGCGTGAGGAAGGGTAAATGTTTTTGCAATTTTTATATCAAAACATTTGTTAAAATATTTCTACAGTAGAAACATAGAATTTAATTTTCTTCACTTGGTGATATCAACAGTTTTTGAATATCTGTCAAGGGTGTTTTGATATTTAATGATAACGTTTCCTCTTCATTTAAAAAGTTTGTCACCTAATGATGCTATGCTGATTACAGTTATTCAATAGCTTTTACAATCACCATGTGAAGAAAATTAAACTCTATGTTTCTACTGAAGCAATATTTGATCTAGCCTGACCAAAAATGTTTTGCTATAAAAACTGCAAAAATACTGACGAATTTTCTCACATCCCCAACTTAGTTCAAAAGGGTCTCAAATTTTTTTGCATGAATGTAATAATGTTTTTTTTTATAAATATAGCTCAAAATATAAAATTAATACAAAACAAAAAAAAAATTTGAAGTTTAACTAATTTATCAAGGGCTGAACAAATAAATGAATACGAATTTCAAGACTGAATTTTCTTGGAACAATAAAAATTGAAATTTGGACCTTTATTCTTTAAACTAAAAAGAAAAATCTTGTATTGTACAATGATGTACTATATTTTCTTATTCCATGTTACACTTCCAGACTCAAATTCTTAGCTTAAAAACTAAATCACTTCCTCCGAAATATTCATTACTTTATGAGAATGATGTTGCCTCCGTTTTACCCTGAAAATATCAAGCTTACCGTGTTTGGTTCCTTTATGGTGCCACTTGTAAGTTGGGACCATACAATCAGTAATGGTAGGACTGGTACTATTCAGAATAAATAAAGTGTTCGTGGTCTATAAACTCGTGTATAGAATTAAATGTTATTATTAAATGATTAATTCCCCATATTACAACTACGTAATGTACCGTACATAACATCGTAAGCTTCATACATTGTAGTAAAAAATCATGTTCTGACTGTGAGGCAGTAAAAATATTAATTTTAATAAGAAATGAGTTGTTTGATAAGTTATTATTTTGGTTTATTAAATTTACTTGACGGGCAGTTTCAGCACTATCGCGTTATTTGTAAGTATTTAATGAAATAATCATTAGTATGTAAGAATAATGATAGTAACTATATCAAATATTGTTAAAAAAAACCAAAAGGTTTAATTCCATGATAATACCAAAAATCACATTTCATAAAATATATTTAAAACTATTATATCAAATAATGGGATGATATACTTTAAAGTCGTTAGTAAAAATATTATATTATACTGACGTAGATTGTCAGTTTTCAAAATTTATTTCCTATAAATTTTCAATCAAACTTGAAAATGGACCTTAGCTGCCAAGACGTGCCCTTAAGATGGGAGGGTAGGGGATGCGAGCGAATGTAAATTTTTTTTTGCAATTTTTCAAAACTTTTTTTTGGTCAAAATCAATCAAATATTTCTCCAGTAGAAACAAAGTGTTTAATTTTCTTCACATGGTGATATCAATATTTGTTGAATATCTGTCAAATGTGGCTGATATTTTAATGCCACTATGCCCATGACAGATATTCAACAACTGTTGATATCACCACGTGAAGAAAACTAAACTCTATATCTTGAGCAATATTTGATTTATTCTGACCAACAAAATGTTTTGATATAAAAAGTGCGAAAACAGCCCTTTTCTCGCGTTTCTTACACTCTCGCCTTAAGTCAATATATTTAATGCCTTCTAAATTAATATTTACTTTTTTCAAAAGTTCATATTATTTAAAATTAATTGAAGCTGAAATGAATAAGGATGCATGCACATTGTTTTGATGTCAATTAGTAGTTTAAAATTGATGTTGTTTTGAATATAAAACGCCTTTGTGAAAGCTACACTAATTGTAAAGAGGATTTAAACTATCTGTTTTGTTTTATCTAAGAGGGTGTGCTCTATTATTTTTGTTTGTAAAGTGCAGATAAACAATGATTAAATACAAAATATTACACACAAAAGAAAATTAACATTATTGTCAAATTATAATTTTGACACTGGGGTTTTACTCCATTTTATATAATATATAGTGATGTTAATCTTAAAATATAAACTAATGTTTTACTTTATTAAGAACTGTACAAAGTTGTTTTTATTATATTAATTATAGTAAATAAATGTGTTTTAATTGGACATTATGGTTGTGCTGATAGTTACAAGTAATTATTTATTAAAATGAAATTACTAAGTTAACAATTTATTTAATAATTAATGCTTCAAAATTATATTGTTTAAAAATTCGAAAAGTTTAGTTTAATTACTCTTGAGATAATGTCTGCTATTCTAATTTAAGAACAAACATTTTAAATATTATATGAGTGGTGAAAGAGACTAACTTTTTAAATTTAAATTAAATATATATTATTTGAATATTTGGTCCATAAATAGTTGATTTTTGGTTTCAAGTTATATATTTGAGTTATCATTATCATTTGTATTTGGTTATTTCCTTCGTATAAAAATTTACCTAATTGAAAAATAGCCTATATTTAAGCCAAATATCGTTTCAAGTGTTTTATGATTTTTATAAAGTTCAATTTTATCATAAATAATTCAAGCTGCTATCTATACTAGTCTGAAACTTTGACTAGTCTAAGAGCCACTGTAATTATCAAAAAAACATGCAGTACTATATTCATTAAAATGTCTTTGCGATGAAAACTGGCGAGCCTGCTACTCGCTTGAATAAGTCACAATTTTCCCTCCACAAAATTGTGACCCATTTCCATTTTAATCCTTCCTTTATTTAGCTAGCTCAAATCGTAGATAGCTCAAGTCATAGCTAGCGCAAATCGTAGCTAGCGCAAATCGTAGCTAGCTCAAATCGTAGCTAGCTCAAATCGTAGCTAGCTCAAATCGTAGCTAGCGCAAATCGTAGCTAGCTCAAATCGTAGCTAGCTCAAATCGTAGCTAGCTCAAGTCGTAGCTAGCTCAAGTCGTAGCTAGCTCAAGTCGTAGCTAGCTCAAGTCGTAGCTAGCTCAAGTCGTAGCTAGCTCAAGTCGTAGCTAGCTCAAGTCGTAGCTAGCTCAAGTCATAGCTATCTCAAATCGTAGATAGCTCAAATCGTAGCTAGCTCAAGTCGTAGCTAGCTCAAGTTTAAACTAGCTCAAGTCATAACTAGCTCAAGTTTTAATTAGCTCAAGTCATAACTAGCTCAAGTTTTAATTAGCTCAAGTCTTAGTTAGCTAAAATCGTAACTAGCTCAAGTTGTAACTAGCTCAAGTCGTAGCTAGCTCAAGTTTAAACTAGCTCAAATCGTATCTAGCTCAAGTTATAACTAGCTCAAGTCGTAGCTAGCTCAAGTTGTAATTAGCTCAAGTCTTAGCTAGCTCAAATCGTAACTAGCTCAAGTCATAGCTAGTCCAAGGGAACAGAGACAAATAAGAAAGGTGTTCTGCTAGAAAATAAAAGTTAAATATTCCGGGTGTTTAATTATGGCGGATATTATAAATTATTTCACCACTCAGGCCAAACACGACCACCCCTCCTCTTCCCAGCTATTTATACTATCAATAAGTACTAAGCGTAGTTTATACTGGGTGTAAGGTTAGTATCTGACCAGCTATCAGATTATTCTTTATTGCAAACATTTACTGAAAGTAACACATTCGGTAATAATTATTATTTGTTTACTAATAACCTATTATTAATAAAAAAGGTTTTATCAAACGAGTCTAATAATACTTTCCTAAGAATTATTCTACGATTGGCCTTTTCATAACTAATTGAAATAACAAAACATATTAAAACAATTATTATGTTTTCGTTTTGCGGTTGTGGCAACAAGAAATATTATATCTCATGAAATAATAAATTAAGATGTACTAGATTCACACTTTTATCTTCTTATAAATAAAATAAATAAATATGTTTAAAACTTAAAGAAAGAGCCATACACAGGAGCGCACTCAGGATTTTGATCTGGGGGGGGGGGGTGCTTTTTACATTATAATTTTCATAATTGCAACATTATATATTTCAATCACTGTAATATTCAGAAATTTGATTTGAAGTAGGGAGATAAGAAAGATAGAATGTCAGCGATGCTCCCTAAAAAGTAGGGTTCTTGGGGTTTCTTCCCCGGGATTTTTTTTATTTCAAAGGATGAAAATGGTAATATTTAAGTTAATTTGTACCAAAATTTGATCCTCGGCCTACCCCCTGTTACTGTGTACGCCATTGGTTAACAGGTCTGTGTTTACACATTCTTCTTCACACCCAGGATTTGCAGTTGGTGGGGGTGGGGGCATGTAATATCTCAACTGCCCCTTTCCCTGTTCCTAATACAATATTGTTTATATATTTGCTCTAAAATAATAATTTCAATTAATGTACCCACTTCAAAACTCTATGTACAAAGAGTAAATACTTTAACCATTTCTAGAAAATATTACGGTATCACAGGTCCAGTTTTCATTTAAGTGCAAATTTACAGTTAAATTAAAAATCAACAGAAAGCTCTAATTATTGCATAAATTTAATCTCTTTTATATTAAATATAATTAAACAAAATATGATTAGTTGACGGAACATAATGCTCATCATATTTTTGTAATATCTTTATTTTTCGGGGGGAGGGCCTTAAGCTTGGGGGGCTTCAGCCCCAAAACACCCACCCCTTGGGGGTACACCCCTGGCCATACAAAATATTAGTTTCAAAATCGAAGTTTTTTTTTGTAAACAGCGCATGAACACAACCGAAAAGACGGTTTATATGACGTCTTCAACCGCACTTTTTTCGGCTGCTTCGCTGTCTTTATTTCAGGAGACCACGCCGTATTTTAAAAGCTCTCGTTTGTTTGTTTATTTAACTACTGAAACCGCTACCACAAAAATAAATCAAACGGTTATTTTCATAAGTTCATGTTTCAATAAGGGGAACATTTAATAATTTAAAACAAATTGTTTGTTTGTGTGAATGCTCTGACTGTCAAAAGTAACGACAAATCAACATGTGGTCTGGTAGATAATATGGTTTGGCGGATGGATACATACTAACTTTTCTTGTCTGTCAGTCACCACTTCTCCAACTGGGGATGTCCTACAGTAATATAATATTTTTTAACAGTTTATTTTTTGTATGAAAATTACTGTATTTCTGAAATTATCGGTTCGTAGCTATAAAAATAAGTTTGAGACCTTCCTCATTATGAGAAGTGTTACGTAAGTAGGTGATACGGGGTGCCACACAGACTTTTTCACTTGTTTACCTAAAATTGGAGAAATTTACCTAAAAACCAACTGATTAACTAAATAGCATGCATTGTTTCATAAGCACTCCACCAAAGAGAATGAATGAAATAATGTATACTGTTACAGAAACATTGAGAGAAAAGGAACATCTCGGTCCACCAAATAGCATAGAAATAATTTATACTGTTACAGAAACATTGAGAGAAAAGGAACATCTCGGTCCACCAAATAGCATAGAAATAATGTATACTGTTACAGAAACATTGAGAGAAAAGGAACATCTCGGTCCACCAAATAGCATAGAAATAATGTATACTGTTACAGAAACATTGAGAGAAAAGGAACATCTTGGTCCACCAAATAGCATATGAAATAATGTATACTGTTACAGAAACATTGAGAGAAAAGGAACATCTCGGTCCACCAAATAGCATAGAAATAATTTATACTGTTACAGAAACATTGAGAGAAAAGGAACATCTCGGTCCACCAAATAGCATAGAAATAATGTATACTGTTACAGAAACATTGAGAGAAAAGGAACATCTCGGTCCACC
Source organism: Timema genevievae (assembly GCA_902155825.1). Classification (NCBI taxonomy): domain Eukaryota; kingdom Metazoa; phylum Arthropoda; class Insecta; order Phasmatodea; family Timematidae; genus Timema; species Timema genevievae. Next base: position 104,725 of record CABFWO010002050.1, on the reverse strand, counting down.
AAATAGCATAGAAATAATGTATACTGTTACAGAAACATTGAGAGAAAAGATGAACATCTTGCTCCATCAAATAGGATAGAAATCAGTTACCCCATTTTACATACTTTCACTTAAAATATAAATATTAGCTTATATCTTGGAAAATATTGGTTTTAAGATATAAATAGATATATTTTCTTTCAGCCGCTAAGTAAACTACTCTTAATTTTAAGGTTCACTTTATAATTCCAAATATCCCCCAGGCCAGGGGACGCACCTAAGCCCTCTAAGTACTATCACACTCATATTCCAATGTACAAAATAGAAAGAGGGGTAAAAAAGTAAGCAATTCACCCTGAAAGGCCTCTTGTCTACCTACTGAAAACATTTCTCCTCTTCTGCTGACGAGTATAAACACTACTCTATCTTTTTACGCCTGGACAGTAATTTTGACTTTTATTTAAAAACAACGTTTTTCTTGTTTCCTTCTCTGGATGTACATACTTCCAAAATAATGTTTAATCTACTTCCTGGCAGGACGACTCTTAATAGCCATTTTCGTGAAAAAGCCAAATACCTTGAGTTGTAAGATGATTTTTTTATAAAAACACGTTTTCATAAAAGCTACTACTAGATAAGCAAAAGAATTCAAACAATTTAAGACAATTTTTAGATTGATTAAAATATAATTTATGGTTTTCGTTTCAAAGTCATATCTTTAAAACTTGTCAAAGAAACCTTAGACACATAACATTCTATTTTGAATTGTCATGACGTCACAGTTAAGCAACGTCCTTAGAAAGTATGCTTTAAAAATTTAATTTACTTCTCATAGGTAATTAATGGTGTAGTAAATAAAATATTTGTTCAAATTAATTTGAAATATAACTAAAATGTGACAGTGAAACTTACAGTTCTCTTGAAGAGTACCCTTTACTTTTGAATTGCTGACCGTGGACCCAGCCTAAGAGTCTCCATAAATGTAAGGCTTACATGCCCCTCTCCCCTCCTCTGTTTCGAAAGGAGAAATGGTCACTCACCCGAGCAGATCTAATTTAAAGGTCACGTCACGCTTGAAGTATAGTCCGACCATCACTTACTGAGCCTCTCTTCGCAGCCGTATTCTCCATGTAACGTATTGTTTCAGAGTGGAGTCTGGTTCGATTAGAGGTGATATGTAATATGATGCCTTAGCTAAATTCCAGGTGATGCTGATGAAGGTATTTACTAAGGCACCTTGGTTCAATGCAAGGTGATGCTAAATGAGATAATTACTAAGGCACCCTAATTCTAAGAAATGTGCCACTAAAGAAGATATTTAGTAAGGTACCCTCATTCTAAGCAAGGTGCTACTAAAGAAGATATTTACTAAGGCATCCTCATTCTAAGCAAGGTGCTACTAAAGAAGATATTTACTAAGGCACCTTCATTCTAAGCGAGGTTCTACTAAAGACATTTTTTAAGGCCCCCTCATTCTAAGCAAGGTGATATTACAGAGGCTATTAACTAAGGCACCCACATTCTAAGCAAGGTGATATTACAGAGGCTATTCACTAAGGCACCCACATTCTAAGCAAGGTGATATTACAGAGGCTATTCACTAAGGCCCCCTCATTCTAAGCAAGGTGATATTACCGAGGCTATTCACTAAGGCCCCCTCATTCTAAGCAAGGTGATATTACCGAGGCTATTCACTAAGGCACCCACATTCTAAGCAAGGTGAATAAAGGATAATTATAAGTGGGTTCTAGTTCTGTTTCTTCATTCATTGCACTTGAACTCTTCAACATCTTATAGCGAAAAAAATTAGCTCATGTTTGCTTGAGTATTTTTAGCAACGCATCTTACTACCTGCTAAGGTTATACGCTTATGGTTTTAGAGATGAAGAAGGCTATATTTAGAAGAAGTGTACCCGCATTTGCACCGAGGGAGATTGTAAAACAGTTTTGGAAAAACCACCCCAGAACATCCAACCGAGATTCGAACCTCGATATCCCCGTCATTGGCAGTCTAGTCTACTGAGAGAGTAGCGCGTTAGACCATGTAGCTACGGAAATGGGTTATTTGAGTTTTGACCAAATTTGGCATTTTGAAGCTTTTACAGGGTTCCTAAGCACCTAGAAAACCGGGAAAATAGTGAAGAATTAACGGCTGGGGGCAGGATGTTGGGATGCCGTGTGCTGATCTGATCATTAGGTTCAGAAAGTGCACGTTAAATACCTCAAATAAATGAAAATGAAATGATTATGAAAAACGAGTTAAAAAAAAAAGATCCCCTTTGTGTTACATTTGAAAAGCTAATTTTCAATTTCCATGTCACTAATTCAACAAAACAGAGTATTTTAGGGCTCACATTAGGAAGATAATGTGACTGCAATTTCAAACCTCCAAACGACTGACGATTGTAATGTCGCGAAGAGTAATTAGAACTTCAATTACCGCAAGTTCGCTGCACGGTGAAGATAAGGAGGCTACGATATTTTCTTTAGACCCTCCTTACCTCTCCTCATTTTAGGAGGGAACAGTAAGTTGGAAAGGTGTGATTGTTATAGAGAAGCCTTTGTTTTCATTTGTAAAGAGTTCTGGAAAGATATTACATTCGAGGTTACCAACCAAAGCGAACTTTCTAAATTTACAAGATTAAACTCGGTAAATTTCCTGAACACAATATGGTTGTCATTTAGTTACTTTAATAATATTTAAAATACATCAACCAAGCTATAAGAATTAATGATTTATCGTGTTACGTCGTTGTATAAGTATTATATTTTTAAATATTGGTTAACTCGCTTGGGTGGTAAAATGGTCTAAAGTGTCAGTTTCGCAATAAACTGTGCTGCCAATGACGGGGAAATCAGGTTGAAATTTCCTAGATGATTTTCCATTCTCTCCCTCTACGCAAATGCGGGTACACTTAATCTGAATTCAAATTTATAATCCCTAACGCATTAGTGTGATTCATATATTTATTTATACATAAAGTATATATATATAAATATAGCTCGATGCTACTAATAAGCAGTGCTAATAAAACTATATTGATGGGATGAGAAGGTATATCTAAATTTTACACGAAATATACTCACATTTGCGATGAGAGAGATAGCAAAAAATCACTTAGGGAAAAACCGTTCTATATTAGATCCCCGATCTCCACACCATCGTCAAAACATATTAGATGAGCCTGACACCTGGTCTTTGGGCCCACCGATGTATACGATGAATGATACTGACTTGATTATTGAGCTTGTGCGATATGTGGTAACTTTTATACGAGAAGAAAAAAAAAGAAGAGATAGACGCTCTTCAAGGAACATTCAAAAATGAATAAGGTATGCACTAATTTTTGTTAGTATATAAATTGCTAAATTGTTTAGTCTTTAGGTTAGCACATATTGAGAACACAATTCCAATATCTAATCTGCCTCAAAAAAATGTATTTGCATATTTATTTTCTAACTGTAATAAAATAATTGTATTTAACTACTTGAAATTTATATTCAAAAAATTTCATAAAGCTGACGATTTATTCCAATATCAACTCATTCTTTATCTAAATTTGTTACTATTTTATTATCTTTTTAACACCTGTTCAGGTTATACACTTATGTACCAATTACGCTAATGGTTTTAGGGATTATAAAGGTTATAATCAGATAAAGTGTCTCACATTTGCGTGTAGGGAGAGTGGAGAACTTTTTTGAAAACCACCCTCAGTATACCCGACTGAGATTCGAACCTCGATATCCCCGTCATCAGCAGTCTAGTATACTGCGATAGTAGCGCTCTAGACCATGCGGCCACTGAATTGGGCTAGTTTGATGTTAATTTTAAATTCCGGTAGAATTTTTATAAAGTTTGTAGGGGGCTACAAGACAGGTATTTCCACGTAATTAACTTGGGATCAGTGACGTCAAATGGCGGCTCCATAATAAGTCAAAGTTCGAACTCTTCCTCCACACAAAATCTAGTACATTTCCTTTACATTATTACTTACTCGCTCCTATCCGAGTAGTTTTATTAAATGAGAATAACCCAGTCCAGTATTAAATTAAAAATCTACAAATAAAATTGTATAAAATAAATTAATTTTAAATTTGGTATTTGAATAATGGATAACTTGAAGGAAAGAAGAAAATTCTGGGATCTGAAAGAGGAGTTAGAGGACAGGGTGCATTGGTGGTCTAAGTTCACTGACAAAAGGAATGGATCTGTCGTAAGATAGAACACCTAATACTAATAAATAATACTGTAATGAAAGTTATATTGAGGGATTTAACAGTTCGTTTTCTTATCCTTTTGACTACAAGAAAATCAAAATTATACAGGGACACACTCCTTTATTGGGTACCAAAACGAGTAAATAGATCAATACAATATTATTGGTCCCTAAGAGGATCGAATCAGGATATCTCCAAAGAAATATAGTCAACTTCTCTCACCTCTATGTCTCAGGGAAGAACACAAAGTTGGTACAAAAGCAGTTTAAAAGTTATAGCGCCGAGAGATATAAATAATATTACACGCCTTACAACGGCGTAGTGTGGGTCGTATCACCGTCAAACAAAGCATATCCGGCTTGCGTAGGAGTGGTGGTAACTGACAGCTTGAAGAATACTTCTATTGCAAACATTGGTTGAAAGTCAATACTGAGGAAAGATTTATTATTTCATTACTAATACTACCTTATCAATCAAACGCTTCTAATTACTTCCCTTGCGATTACTGTATAGTTGACTTATTCGTAGCTAATTGAAAAGGCAAAACATATTAAAAAATATATTATAATTTATGTTTTCCCTGTTGTGTTAACAATAGATATTTATTATAGTGCATGAGATAATAAATTAAAAATTATTATATTCACACTTCTATCTTTTTATAGCTCGTTACCATAAATTATAAAATAAATTAATAAATAGTTTTCTATAACTTAAAGAAAGATTATTAATTAAATATTATTAATTTCAAAAACATACTTTTTATTTTGTAAATACATGCGCATGAACACAAGTGAATGGGGTTTGTATGACGTAATAAACAACGCTCATTTTTTCTGGTCCGCCATCATAGTTTATAAAGAGAACGCAGAAATTTTAAAAAACTCTCGTTTGAAAGGCATTTTAGGTGAACCACAGATGTCGCCTCAAAAAAAAAAACATCAAACTAATATTTTTATAAGTTCACGTTTAAAAATTGTAAAAACTGTTAAAAGGAGAAGATTGTTAAAAACAAATGATTTGTAGTGAAAGATTTGATTGTTAAGAGTGATAGTAAATCAACATATAATATTGAAGATCATATGGCTTGGCGAATGAATACATGAGTGTTGAATTGGTAACTTTTGTTAGCTTTCACTTATAAGCTCTCCCATTCCCAAGTCTCGCCAATTTTCTTGTTGTGTACTGTCGGTTGTATCTCTGTAATTTTAACCTGAAAGTTGTTTTTATGGTGTTGGTACTCTCAGGGGAATGCCTCTAACAAGAGTCCGGATGCTGGCACGGCGCCAATTGACCAAGAAACCTTTAATCCGAACGTGAGAGAACAACACGTAATTGACATAAAAAAAACTTAATACATGCCTCTTTTTCCGTGAATATATTTATTTTACCTTCCAACACAATAATAAAACATTGATAAAACAAAGCCGACATAAAATTTCAGATTTGTAAGCCAGATTATTAATTATACTTCAAGCCCATTCATTATGGTAAATACATATTTGTGACTTCATCTTGAAAACAACGAATTTTCGGTTAAAAAATGTATCTACTGTACATTTCGTCATAAAATAGGTTGCATTGCATTTGTAAAAACAACAAGTGACCTAGCAATAAATGTTTACATGTATTAATTCTCTCGAACTGCAAAGTAAAATCTTTTCGCTAAACATTCAGATTTTTACAAATAAATATATATATTTTTTATCTACATTAAAATAAATAGTTAATGTAACAGAAAGATTATTATATACATTTATTTAAGTCCAAGGTATGTTTGTATGAGTAAAACTAGAATCATACTTTGCGCACCTTAACCCAGTCAGTAGTTTGTCTGCCTACCAAACTAAGGTTCACGGATTCGATTCCCGGTATGTCCAAAAAAAGTATCATTGTTGAAATTGGAGTTTCACATTTCACAGTGATGAGTTAATGGCTGGGGGACTGGATTTTGTGTCGGTTCTAGATTTAAGTTAGTTTATAAGTAATGTGCGTCTATAACCAATCGGTTCAGAAGGTGCAGGTTATGTATACCCAAAATAAGAAAAGCGTTAAAATTTTTTTTAGAAATATTTCATTTGGAAACTAGGAGTTATCAACGGCTTACTTTAAAGGGTATAGATGAAGGCTGTAACTTAGAAGAACTAGACTAACACTATCATTGAGAGGTGATTGAAAAACCATCCCACAATGCACCTGGCCGAGATTAGAGACCTTGACATTCTCCTCACTGACAATTCAGTCTATTGCGATACTGATGCCGTAGACAGTGTGTCCACTAGTGGAGGATGAAACTTCTTACTTCCTCACTCTGTGGCACTAGAAACTCTAACGTTTACGGTCGCACTTACTATCCTTATTTTGAGCTAGTTCTGTACAATCCACCTCATTACACCCTATCCCTATCTTGAGCTAGTTCTATCCAGTCCACCTCATTACACCCTATCCCTATCTTGAGCTCGTTCTATCCAGTTCACCTTATAACATCCTATCCCTATCTTGAGCTAGTTCTGTCAAATCCACCTCATTACACACTATCCCTATCTTGAGCTCGTTCTATCCAGTCCACCTTATAACACTCTATCTCTACCTTGAGTTAGTTCTATCTAGTCCACCTCATTACACCCTATATCTATCTTTACCTACTATCCAGTCCACCTCATTTAACTCTATCTCTTTAAAGTCAATTATATGTTATCCTCTCATATGCGTTTAGGTCTTTCCAATGGTATCTTCCCATTAAGACTACCAGTCAATAGCTTTAAGGTGGTTCTAGTTTCTTCCATTCACGCTGCGTCTCCTTTCCACCGTAACCTGCGAGATTTGAATAGCCTAACAATGTCTAGTAGTTCATCATTATATGACCTCCTCCACTTTCCATTATTTTCATCAATTTTTTGATCAAATATTTGCCTAAATACTTTATTTTCGAACTCTCTAATGGGAATAGATTTATTATTATTATTATTATTATTATTATTACTATCATTATTATTTATTTTGTACAGTTTTACATTAATAATTTCTGGAATTTACATGTTATATTTAATTTGCGCAGATAAACACACAACATAGCTGTGTCTGAATTGTGTGCACACTACACACTCGTACACTTTATTTTCAACTTTAATCCAGTATGTTTCTTGTGCACTCAAGTGTCTAGAGTGCATAAATACTTTTCAGACATTACAGTACACTTAGAGCTACCTGATGGCTACTTCATAAAGATGAGTTTTCATGACAACGATATTGAGTTTAGATAGTGTTTTGTTTATGGTGCAGTCAGTGCAAAGCTATCAAAAACAGAGATTTTCACACCACAAAGAGAAATTTAGCCAACAAACAAAATGTAAAGAAAACAGCAAATCACTTTGGCTTAAAAGTTTAATTTTACCTTTAATTTAATACGATCTTCCTCTTTTTTTTAAACTTATGTGCTCGATAAAGGGTAAGTCGTATCCACCCTTAAGCTAAGCTCGTTGTAAAGGGTGCCATAGTACACTTAAAAAAAAAAAAGAATTCCAACACCATCAAAAATTACTTTCACCCTTTAACTTTCAATTGCACTTAACTTTCAAGGACTTTTGGATGTACTATTCAAACATGGCCTACATAATTTATACCGTAGCGGTTACTTAATAATTCTACACTTGTTATACCAAAGTTAATTCTTCCATACCAACAGCGAAACCCTTCCCCTCTTTTTGTTCCTGAAGCTAGCTCGGTTGAAACTTTAGTTGCAAAACATAAACATCCTTTTTGTCTTCACCACAATAGCTCATCAAAGAAAGATTTGAATACACCAATAAAACCAAGACACAAATTAGTTAGAAATAATCACTTTTGATTGCTTATTTAGATCTTATAGTCAAATCCTCGAAACAAAGTTTACTATGTTTAACTTGTTCTTGTTTAGTTATCTTTGAACAAGAACAAATATTTGTTGGAAAAAATAAATTTGCGCAAACTTAACGCATGCTCTGTTTGATATAAGTTCACATGGTTATATGTTGAAAGATTTCTTAAGGAGGCTGCCTACTTGTGAAGTAACTGCAAGTCAAGATAGGATCTCCCATTTTAGTGTATTTACGTTTTATTCGGAAAGTTTTAAAGACACAATATTGAAAACCAATCTTAAGTAATTCTAAAAAATAGTCTTACATTGTCACAAAATATATTTTTTGTATCTTAAAGTAGTTTTTATGTAAAAGTTTTTTTTAACCATCCACAACTTAGACTATATGATTTAGTCATGAAAATGGACTGTAGGGATTTTTTTGACAGGATGCAGATAAAAAAACTCCGTGGAAGCATATTATATCTAAAATACGAAGCAAAGAAAATCATAATCATTTTCAAATGTTTCCATACAGCCTGTGGCTGGGTCAGTTTAATAAAAGTCAGCCATCTTCCTCCATCCTTCCACCAGTCTTCCTCCTTTATTGCTTCTATTCTTCTCTTCTAACTTGCACACTTTCTGTTATTTGTTCCTTCCATCTCCTTTTTTGGTCTCCCTTTCGGTATTTTCCTACATACTTCATTTCCATCATTTTCTATGTCAATACCTCAAAGAAAATATCATTTTTAAATGCAAGCCAATGTTGTCCAAACGCAACTGTGTATATGTTTATCAGTGGGGGTGTCATCTAGAGATAAACAAGAGGCCTCGAAGGATGAACCGCTCGTGTTCTTCCCTCTCTTTCTAATTCGTACATTGGCATACAAGTGTGATAGTGCTTAGGTTGCTTAAGTGTGTAAAGTTAAGATGCAACCCACTTCGCAAAATAGTCTGGAATTCATCAAGTAGGACACGTCACTAAGGTGAACAATAATTTGAAGAATATTGATCAGTGGGTACTTGAAGTAAGACTTCAATCTCGTCTGTTCCAGTCTACCACTCATCGGAAATCAATTACCACCCGTGGATATCGAGGGTGGATATCCTAAATGGTTTCCCACTCTCCCTATACGCAAATGTAGGTATATTTTCTCTAAAACCCCACCTTTCTCATCCTTATAGCACTAGATTATTATTGATATATGCAATAACCCAAAAGATTTGTAACAAACGGTGAAAAAATACACAACTCCCTTACAATTCACATATCTGTAAGGGAAAGTTTCAATTTTCCCAATGATACATTTATAGGCCATGCTAGAATCAAAAATGGTAATTTAAGCTTAATAAATTAAAAATATCATTATTATAAATCACGGGACACAGGTAATATCATAAATACCCGCTTCGGTGGCCACAGGGTCTAACGCGCTACTCTCGCAATAAACTAGACGGCCGATGACGGATATATCGCGGTTTTAATCTCGGTCGAGTGTACTGAGGGTGGTTTTTAAAATGGTTTTCCACTCTCCCTCCACGCAAATAGGGTACACTTCCTCTAAATATATCCTTTCTAATCCATAAAAACCATTAGCTTAGCTAGTACATAAGTGTAAATAACCGAACGGATAGTAAAACGTAGTGCTTAAAAAAAGTATATCCTCGTATTTGTATATTTATCCCTGTGTGAGTCTAGTTCTCAAACTAAAGGGTATTTTTTCAAAATTTTAAAAATGTGGACCAACATCTTAGCTCAGTCAGTTCCAGTTCCTAAAAAGCCGATTCTCAGCTCCTCAGTTCCTTGTTTTATATATATATATATATATATATATATATACCGATTTCGGTGATCTTGGGATAAAGTGCTCACCTCAGGCACCGTACGTGGGTTCAAACCCAGTTAAGCTTAACGGATTTTTCCTGAGCGATACATATCCGTGGATCGACTTCCCTCAGAGGAGAAGTAAAGCCGTTGGTTATGTGAAAATACCTTTCCTAGAAAAATTGATAGGTACTTTTACACTCACTCATAGAGATTCAGAGTCGAAGGTAATGGAGAACCACCACCCTTTCTGAACTCTCCTAGTACATGGGATTTATACCAGATGGTGCAGGCATCACTAACCAACCGAAGATCTGAGTGCATGCTCAGAACTGGATGGATAGAAATTGCATCAAGCCAACCTTCGGGTTGTTGACTTAAGAAGAAGATATATATATATTTATTTAAAAAATAAAGTATATAACTATCTATTCGTGTTATTCGTATTCATATTAATTACAGTGGTATGGCAAGAATGAAGAAGGTGGAATTTATAAAAGTTATATCCTCTTTGTGTGGAGGAAATTGATGAAAATTAATTTTAAAAATCAACCCAATTGATGAAAAAACATACTTAGTAAGCACAGTTGAAACTTGAGACCCAACTATCCCATCACCGGTAAATAAGGATAAATGAGCTTGATATCTAGACAACTTGTCCACCGATGGGGTCTATATAAAATAAATATAAACACACAAATGAAATATTTTTTTAAATTATGTATTTAACGTGCGCTTCTTGAAATGACTGATTAAATCAGTATCCGATTTATAAAATAACTTAAATCTAGAAGAGCCCCCCCCAGACGTTATTATTTATCACAGTGAAAAGCGCAATCCACGTTTCACCAACGATACATTTTCAGACTTGCGGGGGATTGAACCCAGCACCTCTAGCTTAGCAGGAAGACACGTTATTGACTAAGCTAATAGGGTGAAAAGAAATAAATCTTGTTAGATATATTACTCTAAATATAGTCCTAAGGTATATGGCGAAAAAAAGTTTTATTTAGTTTAAAAATAGAGGATTTACTTATTATTATTCGCACCAGCGGTGGCTTGGAATAAATTCTATGCTAATGTAATTTAATTTGCAGCTAATGAGGACGTCAGTATTTATATATCAGATGGTGTACTTAAGGTGGTTTATTTTCATAAATGGTTCCCCACTCTTCTTCCTCACAAATGAGGTTAAATTTCTTTTAAATTCCACCATCCTCATTCCTTTTATTTAGCACCGCGTCTTACTACCTGTTTGGGTTATACGCCTATGCACTAATTACGATAATGGTTTTAAGTATTAGGGAGGTTATATTTATAGAAAGTGTACTCGCATTTGCGTAGAGGGAGAGTGGAAAATCATTTTGAAAAAACACCCTTAGTACACCCAATCCCAGATTCGAACCTTGATCTTCCCATCATTGGAAGTCTAGTCTACTGCGAGAGTAGTGCCTTAGACCATGAGGTCACCGAATCAGGTCCCATCCCTATTCAATTAGTGTCATTAAACGGGTAGTAAGTCATTAAATAAAACAAACTTATGATTAATTAGTAGTTAATGATGTATACTTTAAATTTATCAGGGAATAAAAAATGGCTTTAAATTATATTTTGTAACAAAGACTGAGAACTGAGAACCAAGATTAGAGAATAGCCAAACTTATTGAACCGTCCCTTAACAAGTTTCTACTATCAAACAATTAACTTGGGATTGTGACAGTATCGCTTGGAATATGTTATGTTATTTTATTTTTTATATAAAAACAAAATTCTATAGTGCACTGTAAAAACTTTATCACCACTTTATTTAAATCATGTTATTTATAAGTTGTAAGATAAGTGAAACGGAGCAGTATAAAGTGTCCTAGAAACATGATGTCAAAATGAACATTACATTTCACCAAAGAGCATATGTAAAAATAATAAACTCTGTCTAGGAAGCATTTTATTTCGTTCTATGCATTTTCAACTCCCCATATTCCAAAGCTCTATTAAACTTATAGCCAGTCAAAAATTTATTTTATAAAATATGTATATAATTTATATCTTTAATAGTGCTACAACTTTGAAATGTTAAGTTATTTCTTATCTCAAAGAGAGGCATACTCATGATAAAAGTTGTCAATTTACATCTATGTAAGGTACTCTCAAAAACCTTTTAATGCTAAAATAAGATGCACCACTTTGTTATTAATGTCAAAAAAAGTGCCTAAGTATGAATTTTAATCAAAATCGTTGAAGATGATTTCGAGAAAATTAATTTTTACTTTCTCCCGTCGAGAAAATCGTATTTTTCTCTTTTTGCCCTTCAGTAAACTACACTTAAATCTTAGCCCAATTGATAAAATAGTTTCAGCTTTAGCCCGACTAATCGACAGACAGACAGACGACATTGCGAAAACAAACTTTTTTGGTTTCAGTGGGTCATGAAACTAAGACATTTATCAAAATCTCAATTTAGATTAAAAAAAATTACGAACACAATTCTTTCTTTCCGAGGTCGAAATTCACTAACGATTTTGATTCAATTTTATATAATTATACACACTGTTTATCATTATCAAGGTGGAAATTCTCATTTTCTCATGAAAATTATTTTGAAGGTACTTTACAATGGGGCAATTATTCTATTTTCAGAATTACTCTGCAACTATTTGAGATACGAAATAATTCATAGCTGTACATTTTTTGGTAGTAGTATTAAAGATAAAAATCTTTTTTTTTAATATATTTTTATAAAACCAATAATCTCTTAGCTATAAGCAAATATATATACTTTTTAATTAAGGTATTTTAAAATTAATTTGATTCTTATGCTCTTTGATGGACAGAGATATTTCTCTTTTCTCAATGTTTCTGTAACAGTGTTCCTAGTTCCTAATGATATAGAGTAAGTAAGTTTCAGTATATATTATTTCATTTATGATCTTTAATGTGGTGTTTCTACAACACTGTACATGCCTTTAATCTCGTTTCACAAATCTCACGAGTTTTTACTAATTTTTATTTTAAGATAAAAGAGAGAGAGAAAGTCTGTGCGGTGCACCATACTATTTATTTTTTCTGTAAGCCCCTTAGTACACTTCTCTTAATTTCAGGTTTGGATTTCTAATTCCAAATGCCCTTTGGAGTAACTTTATGAAAATTCAAGAGGTCAAAAAATGTCGACATCCATCAAAAATATTGAACTATATTTTTTAAGACGATCACAATACTTCCTCTTTAATAGCAATAGTAAAAGGACATAAGTCAATAATGGTATTTTTGTAAACCAGAGCCTACCTTTCTGAGTATCTGTGTTCTTGTCTGTTACACTCCTCTTCCTTCTCCCCTTGATTCTTACCTCACACCCCCCACTGCACTTGTTACCGTTATAAGGGCTGAAAAAGGGGGAGGGATAGCCTTTGAATTGTATTAGCCTTCTCTCGCCCGCAACAACAACAACAACAACAACAAAGAGCAACGTTTCTCCCTCGAGCTATCTTACATAACGTTGGACGAATACCCAATCACAGGAAAATATTTCTCGTCGTAAGATAAACGTTGATACAATAAATCAACAAATAAAAGAATTTCCCCCTAACAAATATCTTTGTGTCGTTTTAAGTCTGAGAAATCTCTGTTCCTCCTCGTCTGCTTGGAGATTTCGAAGCTATATCTTGCAAAGCGGGTTGCATCTTAACTTTACGCACTTAAGCATTCTAAGCATTACAATACTTAAACACCAAGCCTTTTTGTTTATCTGATGATAAGACTTCCCCTCTTCCATTGACGAGTACAAACACTCACTCTATTTGCGCCTGGACAGCATTGACTTGCATTTAAAAATTACATTTCCCTCGTTTCCTGTTATAGACACTTGCTTCCACAGACTTTTTTAATCTACTTCATAACAGAAAGATTCCTAAAGGCCATTTTCGTGAATAAACCGAATAGCCTGTGTTGTAGATGACTTTTAAGAAATTAATAAATAACTACTTTGAAATTAGAAATAATGTGATATAAGACTATTTTCGAATAATTTAAGAATATATGTTTTTTTGTTCCAATGTTCTATCTTTAAAATTCATGGAATGAAACGTAAATACCTTGACGTGGTATATTTTATCTTGAATTGTCGTCACGTTCCAGTTAGGCAACGCCCTTAAAATATTTATGTTACTAGGAACATTTTACGTCATTAGTAATGCATTTGACAAATTACTTTTCTTTAGCACGCGTCTTACTACCCATCCAAGGTATAAGAATATTTACACCAATGTAGCAGGGATTAGGAAGAGAGAACTTATATCAAAACCATAGACTAAGCCAGGTTTTGAACCCAGGCCTCAACGTCACCGACCAAACATACATTTGATTTTGAAGGTATGAGAATTCAAATTTTTTTCATAGCTCCATAACATTTTGAGATAAAAAAAATCCAAAATTATAGGACTCTTTAAGGATAAAAACTTAGTTGAGATAGTATTTTATAAAATTAATATATTCCAAGTTGTGGGCAATTTTTATTTAATGGAACTTTGTGAGAAGGACAGTTGAATATGCGCAGTGCAAATAATATATCTGTAATATTTTATAATATTTTATATACTCTTCGGTGAAATGCGATTTTTTTTCCTCCATTATATTTCTATAACAATGTATATTATTTCATGTATCCTCTTTAGTGAAATACGATATTCATTTTTTCTCCATTATATTTCAAAAACATTTTCTTATTATTTTGTTTCACATATTATACGAGTTATAAATATATTTTAAATAAAAGAAGCGAAAAAGTATGTGTGGTAATCGTATAATTTATTCGAGAAATATTTTGAAACTTTTTGGTTGTCTCATTTTTTATGGGATTTTTTTAAAAGTATAATACATAAAACTGCACTACGATTGGACATGTGGTTCGAGCAGTATTACCTACATAAGTTATGTGCTTTACGTGGTTTTAAACTGGCTCTTAAGAGATTAAAATGACATTTAGTTCCAGCATACGGTGTGCCTGAATATAAATATAGAGCTAATCAGAGGTTCACTTTGCAATGAATTATTTTAGTAGTTTTATTTATCATCTTCTCCGCAGACATACACCAGAATAATAGATCTTACTTTTCTTACTAATACCTTTACCATGTTGTTAATAACTCACTTTTTTTAAACTAAACCAAAAATACTAAACAAAATTTGTTTTTTATTTCTAAGTAAATTGTTACGTAAAATAAACCAAAATCAAACACATTCCATGCGGGAAATGTCCACTGAAATTCCATTACTCGTGCCAATAAATTCCCCTGAATTTCCCGATGTGTTTTTCCATTGAATAAAAACTATTCGTTTTCGCTGACACGACCGACATTTTGTAAATGAGTTGCTTTCATGAATAGGTATACTCGTAAACCCTTCCTTTAATAGAAGTTTACAGTCTTGGAGGTATTCGTAAAAGAGAGGCATTGACAAGGAAATAGTTGAAGCAGGGAAGACTCTTGGAAATATAAATAGATGAAAGCGCTCAAGATAAAGAATGTGGAGAGAGGGGATAAAAGCCACAGGATTGTAGGTTTATTGTTTAATATATTTAATCAACACAAGGATTATTGTTGACTTAAGGGGGGCACTCTCCCCCACAATTTAAAAAAACTACATTTAAGCATGGATTTTTTTCTATTTACCCTAAGCTTATCAAGAGATTTTCGAGGTTTTCACACTCTTAATCAAAACCACCCCAAGAAAGAAGGGTTTTTTGTTGAAAAAAATGTATGTTTTGGAACAACCATATTTCTATTTATATGATAGATAAAAAGGAACCTATTGTTTTTTGTAGCTAACAAATATGTCTATTATCTATAATATGAAAACTAAAAAAACACCATTTAGTTTCCTTTTAATATTTAAAAAAAAAATTCTAATGACACTAAATTAAATTAATTATGGCATTGCATTTTTTATTAATAGTATTTTTTAATATTTTCAAAAACATAAACTACTGATAACAGAACAATATTACCTCTTCAAAATAAAAAATAAAATATGGATCTATGTAAAGTAGAAGTTTAGATATGCCTGTTCTAACTTCTCAAAAGATGCAAAAATCAAACGTTCGGAAAATGAATAGAAGCTAAAACAATGTATTTCGGGTGTACTGAGGTTTTTTCCAAAGTGGTTTTCCACTCTCCTTCTAGATAAATGCGGATGTACTTCATCTAAATATAGCCTTTATCAACCCTAAAACCATTAATGTAACTAGTAAATAATCGTAGAACACAAACGGGTAGTAAGACGCGGTGCTAAAATAAAATATTATTTGTTAGATTCTTTGGAGTAGTCTGTTTTAGAGGAGCCATTTTGCGGCTATGTTTCTACACCTGGAGCTCTAAGCTTATGAGGTAGTAAAAGTTGTATGGGTTACCGGCTTGTTTTAAATGAATTATTGCACGTAATCAATACTGTAATGGTAGAATTAATCTCCACAAATACACTAAACCCTGCTAAAGACAGTTCAATCGCTGCACTGTAATAAAACAAACAAGCTGTAAACATGGATGGCTGTTTATGTTGGTAAACATTAAGCAGTTATTTATTTGGTTTTAACTGTACAGTGTTGCCAACTGTGATACAGATAATAACTAATAATAATAATTACTATTATTATTATTAGCACCACGTCTTACTACCCGTTCGGGTTATACGCACTTACGCTATTGTGCAATGGTAGTGTGATTGTGATATGAAATGGAGGACCTACAATTTAACGTGGGATCCGAACCATGGTGGAGGCCTGGCATTCCTCACATTCACAAGTTGTGATTAATACACCTCTTGTCAGAGGTAAAGAAAGGGTTTGGCAATTAGATAACATTGGTATAAAACGGCTGTGAATAATTTGTTTTATATTAAAATAACTAAGTTCCCATAAAATTTTGAACATAAATTTTACAAATAATTGATAAGCAGACATTGCTGAAAAAAAATCAGCAGAAAATTATTTTCTTTCAAATCTATTCAAAATCTGGATGGGGTGCCCCCCAATCAAGGAGGTATGGATTAGAAGAATAGAGCGTCTGTGGAGCATCCCCTTAATACATGAGGTATAGAATAGGAGGGTAGAGCGTCTATGGAGTAAAAATGTGTATTTTGACTTTAGATAATTATAAAAATTAAAACAATGTTAATTGCTTAAAATGCTACTCTGATATATTCTACCTTGGATAGAAAAAATAAGAAATAGAAAAACAGAACGCTTATGAAAATTCTTACAAGGGTGCCAAGAGATTCTAACTACCTTCACATAGGTGCTGCGAGCCTAGAAAGGTTGAGAATACCTGGTCTAGAGGTTGATTCTTGGCATGGCTTAAAATTTGGTGAATTATTGATTTGTGTGTCTCCTGTTCCACAGTGATAAATTAAAGGCCTGGGGGCTGGGTGCTGTGTCTGTTTTAGATTCAAGTTAGTTTATGAGTCGTGAAATGATAGAAGCCTAATCAGTTGGTTCATAAAATGACCATTAAATACTTATTTATGTATATATATATATATACACACACATACAAATATACACCTAAATATACTCGTAAATATACACATATAAGAGATGTTAAGATTTGAAAAAGCTTTTCCTTTTTCTTCTTAAACCGAGAATTGGAATTTAATTTTCTTTTCGTTTGGCGTACACTAGTAATTCTAGACCATGTAAAGTATTGGCCAAGTACTATTTCGATAAATATCCTCCAAGGCTATATCGACTACTCTCTGTGTGTGATACAGTCCCTCCCACTTTTGTCACCCCCTTACGCCCCCCCCCCGCTCCCCCCATCTACATCCCTTGTAGAACAAATAGGCAGGGCCCCACCCAGAACAAACCCACAGGCTTTTGTACAGGATCTAGATTTAATGACCACCATTTCACACATCCCCCCATTTGAAGAATGAGTCTCCACGGGGGTTGCGCTAGATAGAAGCACACGCTACCTATTCCATTACTGAATACTCCGTGCCTACCCTCATCCCCCCCCTACCCCTCTCCGCCCCCCTCTTCTGACCGCGGTTCCCATTACAGGCCAAACTCTACGTTTGTGTATGAAAGTGGTCAAAATACACGCGAGAATTCGACTAAAGTTTCAATACTTGAATGCGAAGCAAAAACTTTACATGGTTTTGTATTACTTTTGTGGAAAAGCTTCTTTTTTCTTACCTTTTTAGTCATATAATAATTTTTTCACCAAACATAATAATAATAATAATAATAATAATAATAATAATAATAATAACAATATATTGGACAGAAGAGGTATAGGTTCTAAAATCATAATTCCTCATTAAACTATTATTATTCAAGGTATTTAACGTGCACTTTCTGAATCGACTGATTATATCCGCGCACGAGAATTTCTATGAGCGCGACCGAAAGGGTCTATAAATTTGTGTAGATAACGGTATTTTCACATATCTGCCAGGGTTCTTTTAAACACCGCAATCGACATGGGACCGACGACTTTACTTCGCCTCCGAAGGATTTTTATCGCTAAAGATAAATCCGTCAACCCCGGCTGGGTTTGAACCCACGAACATCGGGTCTTGAGGCGAGCATTTTACCATAAGACCAGCGAGGTCGACCCTCATCAAATGTTGAGTAACATACTTCGAGCACACCAAAACTCTTAAATGCATGTTTGTTTTTGATATAATTAATATTTTTAATACGTTTAAATTGTTTTTTTGATATTTTATATATTATGGAGAGAAATATCTCAATTCCTTTTCAATTAATTTTGATCTTTAAATACCTAAAAAAAAACTAGCTTCGGTGTTCAAATAGTCTAAGGCTGTCACACCCGCAAAAATAGACTGGACTGTCGGATGATCGGGGGTTTAAATAAAATATCTAGATTGTTTTCCAAAATCCCTCTTACTCTAAAGTTCAGGGTACCCGAGCTATCACAGAGGAATTTTGGAAAACAATCTAGAGATTTGATTTGAACCCCCGTCATCCGACAGTCCAGTCTCTCTCTCGCTCTCTCTCTCTCTCTCATATATATATATAAAATGGTAAAGATAAATTGTATGGTGCACCACACAGACTTTCTCCCGCTTTTATCTTAATATATACATTCACTTAAAACTCGTAATATTTGTGAAACGAAATAATAGGTCTAAAACATTGTTGTAGAAACACTAACCAAAGATCATAAATTAAATATATACACTGTTACTTACTCTATAGCATTACGACCTAGGAACACTGTTACAGAAAAAGTGAGAAAAGAGAAATATCTTTGACAACCAAAGACCATAAGAATCAAATTAATTTTCAAAGACCTGAATTAAAAAGTATTTGCTTATAGCTCTGAAATGATTGGTTTTATAAAAATACATTTCAATTAAAAGATCAGTATCCTTAATAGTACTACAACTTTACAATCATAATTTATTTCGTATTTAAAATAGTTGTGGGGAAATTTTGAAAATTAAAACAGTTCCCCAATGTAAAGTACCCTCAAATTCATGTTCTTGAGAATATGATATTTGCAATCTTGTTTATAAGAGTAAACAATGTTTATATAAATTAATCAAAATAGTTATTACGAATTTCCAGAAAATCAATATTTTCTCTTTTTACCCTTCAGTAAACTACCCTTAAATTTGGGGTTACATATCTAATTCAAAAAAAACAACCTCTGGGGTACCTTATGAAAACACTAGATAAGAAGTTTTAGCACGATCGGTAAAATAGTTTCAGCTCTAGACCAAGGTACAAATTTACAGACGGCATTGCGAAAACAA
Source organism: Timema genevievae (assembly GCA_902155825.1). Lineage (NCBI taxonomy): Eukaryota > Metazoa > Arthropoda > Insecta > Phasmatodea > Timematidae > Timema > Timema genevievae. The sequence goes on along the minus strand of CABFWO010002050.1, from coordinate 85,094 downwards.
CTTTTATTGTTTCATGGGGTCATTTATTAAAATCACGAGTTTACATTTTTTAACGATCACAATACTTTCTCTTCGAGGGACAGAGAGAAAGTAAAAACGTAGACGAGATTGGTTTTATTTCACTATTGGATGAAGTGCCCAGCGTCACCCGGGATAAATGTCTTTAGTTTAATGATTGCTTTGCTTCTGACCAGGTTTTTAATTATTCAAAAAAAATCTTGTCAAAATTTTAAGTTCCTTTTTCAAGGTAAATATGTTTGCGCACAGGGACTGCCAATTTTTAAAATTACATTTCTCTGCTTTCAGTAGATATCGCTCAATGCTCATGAAAGACAAACAAACTCTTCAGTTTATTAATATAAAAGATAGAAGATGATAAAAACACATAAAAAATTATTTTTTAATTTATTTTGTAACACCGCGTCTTACTAACTGTTAAGGTAAAATATACACTTACTTATATTTTAACTACGCTAATGATTTAGGAATGAGGAAGATTTAATTTAGAGGGAGTGTAGCCACATTCGTGTAGAGGGAAAGTGGAAAATCATTTTCGAAAAACCACCCTCAGTACATTTGACCGGGATTCGAACCCCGATTATCCTTTCGTCGGTGGTCTAATCTATTGCGATAGTGTTGCGTATAATCCGAACGGGTAGTAAGACGCGGTGCTAATAATAATATTGCGAAAGTGACGTCTTGGACCACGCGATCACCGAAAAAGGTTGGTTTTATTTCACTTTTCACATATCAGCGTAAATTCTAACATTTCATAGGGACCAAACTCGGCCACGTCTTGAATGCGTAAAGGTCGTTTAACCGGGGTATTAATATGTAGAAGTTTACGCTTGAATCTAAAACGTATCGAAATGAGGATTTTTATTTTATTCATTACTAGCAATCCCGCACGGCGTTGCCCGTGACCCGCTGTGGTATAATAATTATATAAGACCTCCCCCTTCCCCCCATGATGCCCGATTTGCCATGAAAATCTCTGAAACATAATTCTAAACCAAATTAACTATATTTTCTTCAAAAATTTGTTATAAATAGCCTAATTAAAAATTTTAAAATCCGGCATCAAGGTGGATTCGGACCCACTTCTATACACCTATGTTAAAAATTTCAGATCACTGCGTGCGGTAGATTTAGCTGGGCATCGCACACAAACAAACAAACACTTCCTTTAGTTATTAAAGTTTAGAATAGTGAGATTAAGATTAAACTAAGAGTTTTTTAATTTTTTTAAATCGTCTTTTGGTTTTTAAATATATTAAAATGGTTTCACTGGTCTCGGCTTCACCGTTTTCTAAAGTATAATAAAGAAAACCACACCACAATGTGACGTCTGGTTTGAGCTGTATTATCTACCTAAATTTGGTGTTATCCACGCAATGAAATGGTATCTTAAGTTCTAACAAATCTAAAGAGGGTAGAAATTTTTGATAGGTTCGATAATATTGTACAGACCAGTTTATGACAAGTTATAGAATCGTATAGATCATAGAGAGGTTTATTTCTTGTGGGAATAATTTGTAGTGTGTTCTAGATCTACTCAAAATGTGGGGGCACACTCACAAAAACTTCCAAGCCCTTGGTAAAAGGTATAACATTGAACCTCGCTTTTTTTCCCCTTAGGACGCCACTGAACACCCTTTTCAAAACTACTAAACTTTCACTACACATACACTCCCAAACACACACACACACTCACACACTCACACTGAANTTTTTTTTTGTTTGTTAAAAAACATTTTGGTAAAAGCTTGTCTTTCGTGTCTGAGTGGTCATGAAAGCCGACTACAAACACGTGGGTCCCTGATTAAATCTCAGCTGACGAATAAAATTATAAATAAATATTCAGGAACGGATTTATCTGGTTCTCTTGAATGTGTTGGAAATATAGGAAATTTTTAGAGAAATACAATTTTTTTGCTTCAAATGACCGATTTTGTGTTTTAATTCTAAAAACAATTTTTTTAAACTCTTTTTACAGACGTTTTAACTAAATAAGTTCAATTCTAAGTTATTTTTACAACTAGTTAATTTTAATTAGATAATTTTTTTGTACTTGACATAATGACTTGCTTTAAATTATATTGTAAAGATTACAATATGTTCGCTTGGATGATTCATATAATATTTGCTATTACATAGAAAAAATGCATTTTTAAATAGACATTTGTAATTATTTGTTTTTGATCATAATGTTTAAATATTCTATATATTTTTTCAATATGTGGTGGATTAGATCAGAACAGATAGGTGTTTAATTTTTGTCTTTATGAGGTCAGGTATTTTGAAACAACTGCGTTTCCATCTGCCGCTGTTTGTTCACAGCTTCTACAAATTACATCACTTAAGAAATTTTCACACGTAGTACCGTGTTCGTAATATTGAAAAACTAGTGACACTTTTGAGAAGCTTTTTTTTTTTACATTGGCTGTAATCTTATCTTTTTCTTCAACAAAACTAACCTCCCTCCATCTACCCCTTCCCCCTCGCAAACCATTACTCACTACCCTCATATCTCCCCCCAACCTTACTATGCCTAAAATATGTATTTCCTTCCACAGCTTAAAATTCTGAGTGAAGTCATACCAATAGTTGACAAATAATAGTGATCTCTAAATAAGGTATCCCAGGTCTTGGAAAGAAGGCAGCTTACTTTGTAAATTTAATACACTATTTAACGACTAATATAATAATAATAATAATAATAATTAGCACCGCGTCTTACTACCCGTTCGGGTTATACGCTTAAGTACTAATTACGCTAATGGATTAGGAATTGGGAGGGTTGAATTTAGAGGAAGTGAACCCGCATTTGCGTGGAGGGAGAGTGGAAAACCATTTAGGAAAAAACCACCCCCAGTTCACCCGACCGAGATTCGAACCTCGATCTCCCCGTCCTCGGCGGTTGAGCTCAACACGACTAGCGCGTTAGCTAACTACACCACCGAGGCGGGTAATTTAATAACTACACTGATCTCCTTTCCTATCTTTAGACACAGTAATTTATATGCACTCTCAAAGCAGAAATATTAAAATATATTACCAGAATAAATAGCTATTTACTAGCTTAGCTAATGAGGTTAGGACTAAAAACTAAAACAATAGTGAATATAAAATCAAACACACATTCTAGAATAATTGAAATATGCACATTTTATATTTTATTTGATGTACAGTGCCACAAAAAAAATTTTAACACTATTTTAGTGTACCGTTCCAGGCAAAGGGTTGAAAAAACTGGACAAGATAATTTTATTTGCCTTAGTCCTTTGCGGCCATCCTGAAACTACCCAAAACCTTTTTTTCATGATTTTAGTCTACATACCCCCAAATAAGGGATAGTAAGATTTTTTTATCATCATGAAGCATGCATGGTATTTTACTCTTGATGTTTGACAATAAATAGAATTAAAAAACACAAATTTTGTAGTAAAAATGAGCTAAGTAGATTTATATATATAGTCATAAATAGTTAAAGGGGAAAATACTAAATATATAGAAAAGAGTCATTCTATTTTCTTCAGTGTTACACGTTTTTAATAAATATTAAACTTTAAAAAATTTCAAATCTAATTTTGACTATTTCCTCCTTAAATAAACTACCCTAAATTTTAGGGCTAAATATCTAATTTCCAAAACCCCTCCGAAGAACCGTATTAAAATCCTAGATACCCAGTTTTAGCTTGATCGCTAAAGTGGTTTCGACTCTAGTTCCAGATGACATTGAAAAAAACAAAACTTTTTTTTGTTTCAGGGGTTCATCAAAACCTTGAGCTAAATTTTTTTTACGATCCCAATATTTCTCTACTTGAGGGGGGAAGCGACAGTAAAAAGTACAAAAAATTATATGTTATTATGATTTTTAAATGTTATGTAAATTAAATTACCAATATATATATTTTTTTCTCATTTAAAATTTAATCAAGCTACAAGTACGATGATATTTAGTTTTGTTACAATTTAATTAGGACGGGTAAGTACAACTTTTGTTAAAAAAATATCTCCCTCTACGATACTTAAACTAAGAATTTTAAAATTAGTTAGAAAAATAGTATAAAGCTAAGTTGTTAGTTAGATGTTGATATGAATTCAATAAGAAACAAAATGTTAGATGACAAAAGGGGGCGATATAAAATTTAGGGTGACTTGGTGGTCTAGGGGTAAGGTGTCAGACTTCTGTGCTGGAGGTCCGGGGTTCAATCCTCGGTCCCGGCACGGATTTATCTGATTGCCAAACCCTTCCTTCACCCTCTGACAAGACGTGTATTAATCACAACTTGTGACTGTGTGGAATGCCAGGCCTCCACCGTGGTTTGGATCCCACGTTAAACTGTAGGTCCTTCATTTCATCTTACAATCACCCTATCAATAAATATTAGTGTAAGTGCGTATAACCCGAATGGGTAGTAAGACGCGGTGCTAATATTAATAATAATAGTAATAATAATATTTAACACATTTTTTATTTAAAATCCCGGGAATTTTTAGGCGAAAGAATACTTGTGGTGGATCGTGATCCAATTAAAGCACGGTAAAATAGGAGGCAGAATATCGGACTACATTAATGACTTGAGTCCCTAGTTGCTAGCAACCCAACTCGTGTAAGACCCAATAAAATGGGAAGCGCTTTAGTTTCCAAAGTCTCTCCTAGCCCCTTGGGACAGAAAGTATAGGTAACCATTCGATCTACCTCGCTAGTGTGGGTTGCAGACCAAGGTAAGTAAACAGGGGCAAGCCCGTTTCAAAGCGCTCTACAAACCATAGTGGAATAAATGTCCATTTTCTAAACCCGACTTTGAACATCACTTAACCTAAGTCCACCTAACCACAATATTCATCAGGATTTTTTTACCAACGCGTTCCACTATCCTTTCGGTTTATACGCTTATTTACTAATTACACTAATGGTTTTAGGGACCAGGAAGGTTATACTTAGAGAAAGTGTACCCACATTTGCGTGGAGGGTAAGTGCAAAACTATTTTGGAAAAACCAACCTCACTACACCAAACCGAGATTCTAACCTTTATCACCTCGTCATTGGAAGTATAGTCTACTGCGAGAGTAGCGCCTTAGACCATGTGACCACCGAAAGGAAAACTTGACATAAAATAATGACCCTTTTTAAGACGTTTAATGATCACTTAAAACTCAGTTACTAAAATAACCTGATCGATGGTCACGCGGATTAAATATCAAGTTCATCAAGTCTAGTTTGCCAGTAAATGAGATCTGGTGGTTCAAATCCTGGATAAAATAAAATGATATGAATTTATTGTGATATAATGGCCCCGCGATTGGGAGCCAATTGAAGTGCTACGGATTGTTTGTGAGATAATTGGTATTTATAGCCTCGTGATCGAGCGCCAATTATTGTGATATTTCTTACTTATGAAATAAGTAAGACCTTTAAATTTGCACACAATTCATTTAGATCATGGCGCTGATTTATTACAATGTTCTGTAGATTTATGTCACCGGCACTGAATATTACTGTGTTTGATTACAAAATTATTGTGTATTGCTGTCCACTGTAATGGATTCATACGCACAAGTGACTTATATATGACCTACCCCTTGCCTCTTGGACCCCTTGTCCCCAGTGTCAAAACCAACCAATAGAAAGACTCCTGGGAATACGATGTTGTGAAGGCTAACTTCCTATTGGGTAGAGGGAGCTAGCGTCACTTGTTTTTTGGTAAACACTACCGAGTTGATTTTTGAAATAAATAAATAAGTTTTAGTGGTGCAATCCTTTGACATTATTTCTTAACAGCACGTGATTCTCCATGGATGAAGTATTAAGAGGATATTTTACATACAGTTTATTGCAGAAAAATACACTTTATCCATGAATTTTTACATATATGAGAGGGGTCCAAAACAGTATCATTACAAAGATTATAAAGGGTGTCTTACTCCCCTTAAATGGGTCCCTACTCTCCCTTCAAGTAAACTCTATCTATCTCATACCTACCTCTTTAGTATGAATATGTGGATAGTCCAGATAGGCAAAAAGAAATTATGCAAAAAAAATAGCTTTCGTGATAAAAAATTAAACCTTACCCGCTTCAGTGGTTGGATGGTCTAAGGCATCACTTTAACAATGGATTAGGCTGATAGATCATGGAGAGATCACGGGTTCGAATCCTGGTCTGATGTACTGAGGATGATTTTTACTAAAAGGCTTCCCAATCAATAACCCTCCGCGCAAATACGGATACACTTCTTCTAAATCCGACCTTTCCAATCCCGAACACATTTGCCTACTTAGTACGTGTGCGTACAACCTGAACGGGTTAGTAAAACACAGTAGTAGAAAAAAATCTCAACAAACGTAAGCTTTTTCTCCGGTAGAAGTTTTTTCTTAAGAAAGAAGAGGGAAGAAACGTTATTTCTATTCCCAATCATACCAGCGGGGGATCCCCATCCATGTTCCTGTTAAACGAATAGAATTCCCGCATGGCTGCCAGCTGATAGAAACATTTTTCTTAGCTAGACGGCTTTTCTTCGTGACGGGGATTTCCCTCCGGATTATCTATGACGCTATCACGGAATAAGAATGTGCCAAGTCACATCTAGTGGCAAGAAAAACTAAAGTGCATTTACTATAAAAAGAATAAAAAAGTATTGGGGGACGCCTGGGTTAAGGTTGGTCTAGTGTTTTGGCGACGGGGTTCAAATACCAAACAATTTAAAAGCGTTCATCATAGCAGGCCCAACTCACCTCCCGGCTCGCACGAGGCATGAGAGTAAAAGGGAAAATAAAATATGTCAGAAATATGTGCAGTGCATGCGTATTTGAATGATTACTCGAAACTTTCAGCGGTGACGATGGGGGACAAAGCGACAAAGTTTCTTTTTAATAACTACAGTATGTCCCTGTTATGACAGAATGAAGATTTGTGCACAGTGCCTATCTGTAGAGCCATTTTAAAATGGTCGCAAATGGCCTTTTCAATGCAGTTTTTATCCGAATATAATTTAATATTTCAACAATATTCATTATTAGGAACATCTATTAACTCTTTATCTACATTAATGTTTAATCATAAATGATCCACTTGTAATAGTGTTCGTGTAAATTTACGATTTCTAGTACGTCCAGTTAAGATGCAGCCCACTTCACAAAAAAAATCTTCAACGTCACCAAGTAAGTGACGTCGTTAAGGCTAATTTCAAACCAAAACAGTCCAGTCCAGTCGCTTCAGACTCTCCTAGATTCAGCTGACTGGTTCAACATAGTTTTAAACAAAAAAGCACCGAACGCTTGTAAACTGAATACGTCACGTACAATCCATCTTTGTGCGTCTTGTGCTTACTTCACTACTTATTTCTGTTTCATTTTGGTAAAAGTTTTTATACGTTTTTTAATAATGAATGTTGAAAAGCTTATTATTTTTTGTTAGATATCATAGTGAGATCTACGATGTAAAACACCCGAAGTATCGAAATAAAGAGGTTGTTGGTATTAATTAAAATCAGGGAACAGATGATTTGAAAGAACTGAACGTGTTTCTCCTTAAAGGATGGATCCCTAATTTTAGTTTATATTTTATTATTGTTCTATGAATTATCCTACTAAGAATAATAAACGTATTTACATCCACATCCATCTCGTACAAAGCCAGTTCACTGAATAAAATAATCGTACCAATTCGTTCAAGTCTTGTCAAGACCACGACTGAGTCGATGTGAAACCACTTGTCTGGTGTAATTTGACTGAGCTGAACTTTTTCCTTAGCACCGCGTCTTACTATCCGTTCTAGTTATACGCTTATGTACTAATTACGTCAATGGTTTAGATTTTAGGAAGGTTTAATTGAGAGGAAGTGCGCCTTAATTTGCGTGGAAGGAGCGTGGAAAACCATTTAGGGGTGAACCAACCTCTGTACACCAGACCGAGATTTGACCCTCGATCTCCCCGTCATCGGCAGTCAGGTCTGTTGCAAGAGTAGTGCCTTAGACCGTGCGGCCACCGAAGTGGGTTGGCTTGAGCTTGACTCTACTGGACTGCGTTGGTGTGATATTAACCTAAAGCCTCAGACTTTGCCTTCAGATGAAAAGCAATTTATTAATTTATTTGAAATAAAAATCCACACTGTCGGGCGCATGGAACATAAGTTATACTCTTCTAGTCCGGGTTGCTGCTGACGTGGTGGATCAAGGTTCGAATCCCAGCCAAGTGTACTGAGGTTGGTTTTCTCTCCTTAATAGTTCAGCCTCCTCTACCTTCACTCACATGCGTGTACTTTTTTATTTTTAGTACCACGTTTTACCACCCATTCAGGCAATACGCATATATAATTAATAACACTAATGGGTTATGGATAAGGAATATTTATTTTAGAGAAAGTGTACCTGCATTTGCGTGAATATAAAGTGGGAAACAGTTTAAGGAAAACCACCCTAAGTACACCCAACTAGGATCAAACAATGATCTCGCTCGTCATATGCAGTCTAATTTATTGCGAGAGTAGTACCTTAGACCGTGCGGCCACCAAAACAAGTGTGTATGTGTGTGTGTGTGTGTGTGTGTGTACCTTTACATTTAAAACTACTTTCATCCTCTCCACCCCATTAGTGTAATTAAAATGCGTATTGCCCTGATGTGCTTTTGGACGCAGTTTTAAATAAAACATAAATTAATCTTTTAGAGACAGAACTGAAATCTACATTAGTCAGTTTCCTTTTATCCTCCTCAACCCTTCTTTTCTTTCCACCCCTCTTGGCATTAATATTAAAAGTTTCTTTTTTTTTAAAAAAAGTCACGTCTCGTGCAGTTGCAGCAAAGTTAAAAGTTTTTTTTTTAAACAAGAGGAGTTTGTGGAAGATCCACCAAGGGAGTCGTTTGTTTAGCAACTTTCCAGCAACACTCCACTGATCTATCTTCTAATAAACTGGCCTATTGTCCTCACCGGATTATATAGCGAGTCAGACGTACGACGTGGATCAAACGAGAAACGAATCGATTAACTCTTACTGGAGGGTGAAACGGCAGAGAAATGTACACATCCCCATTTCACCCTTATTCATCTCTATAATTATAACTATTATACATCTACTCGTCACCCATACACAGCTATGTACTCTATCACCCGTATACTACTATATATCCCAATACATAGCTCTACTTCGCCTTGCACCACTCTTAATCCCCCTTTTACAATTCTACATCACTCTTACACCACTCTATATAACCCTTACACAACTCTGAATATCCTTTACACAACTCTACATCACCCTTACACCACTCTATATAACCCTTACACAAAACCGAATATCCTTTACACAACTCTTACATCACTCTTACACCACTCTATATAACCCTTACACAAAACCGAATATCCTTTACACAACTCTTACATCACTCTTACACCACTCTATATAACCCTTACACAACTCTTACATCACTCTTACACCACTCTATATAACCCTTACACAAAACCGAATATCCTTTACACAACTCTTACATCACTCTTACACCACTCTATATAACCCTTACACAAAACCGAATATCCTTTACACAACTCTTACATCACTCTTACACCACTCTATATAAGCCTTACACAACTCTGAATATCCTTCACACAACTCTACATCACTCTTACACCACTCTATATAACCCTTACACAACACTGAATATCCTTTACACAACTCTACATCACCCTTACACCACTCTATATAGCCCTTACACAACTCTGAATATCCTTTACACAACTCTGAATATCCTTTACACAACTCTGAATATCCTTTACACAACTCTACATCACTCTTACACCACTCTATATAACCCTTACACAACTCTGAATATCCTTTACACAATTCTACATCACTCTATATAACCCTTACACAACTCTGAATATCCTTTACACAACTCTTACATCACTCTCACACCATTCTATATAACCTTTACACAACTCTGAATCTCCCTTACACAACTCTATATCACCCTTACACCACTCTATATAGCCCTTACACAACTCAATATCACTCTTACATAGCTCCATATAAACCTTAAACATTCCGGTATCAGCCTCACACCTCTCTGTGTCAACCTCACACCTCTCTGTGTCAACCTCACACCTCACTATATCAACCTTGTATCCATACATACCCATCAACCCTGTCCTCGCATATTAAGCCATTCTACAAGCACAACAAGACTCTAAAGAGGTTCAAGTTATCTGCCTAATAAACTAAACACGTGTTTGAATTATAGAGCACCTCATATGCCTCTCGCATGGAGTGGAAAGTAAATTGACATGAAACAATGTTTTAGACGGCGATCCATTTTATTTATTGCCGGTCTGTGAACATGAACAGTGCTGTATATTCGACTGGCGGTGAATATTTCAAAGAGCCGGGTGGATTATTTTCCATTCAATAGGCAACCTATAAACTTGGGGACAGTATTCATTAATTCTGGTCTGGAACGGTCGGAAAAAGTTTGGTTACAAGCAAGATGATGATCAGCTATTTAATGTGAGAGTGTAGGGAACGCGAGTTAGGTTCAGTGTTTTTGCAGTATTTTATAGTAAAACTTTTTTTGCTCAAAATAAATCTAATTTTGCTCCAGTAGAAACATGAAAGATAATTTTATTCTCATGGGGATACCAATAGTTGTTGAATATCTGTCACGAGTATAACGGCATTAGATGAGAAACATTTTAAATTAAGAGAAAAAGTTGTCATTAAATTCCAGGATATCCTTGACAGATATTTAACAATTGGATATTTTCTCAGTCGCCTACATTCTCACCTTAAAAGGCAATGATTGGGACTCTCATCAAAGAGGCCGAGCTTCGGTCCTCACTCACTAAACGTGGTATTACACTATCACATTTATTTAATAAAATGTCTCTGATAAAATAAATATTATTTAACTGGGGCGATCCGTCAAAGATATTTTATATAAAAAAAGTTTGTTAAATAAACTTTTATAATATTATATTATTCTTTACCACGCTAAATGAAATATTATTTATAAAATTAGTTTAATAAAGGTTCAAAATAGTTAATATTGTTTTAAAACGTTCTTGAATAAAATGTGATAGAAAATACAAGCTAAAATATCTTGAAAAGTTAATGTGATTAAAAAAAGTTTCGGGCGAATTTTTTTGTGTAAAATAAAATGCAGGGATAAAAATTATAGGTTTTCATTTAAAAAATAAATTATTATTATTATTATTATTAGTAGTAGTAGTAGTAGTAGTACCGCGTCTTACTACCCGTTCGGGTTGTACGCACTTACGCTAATGTGTAATAGTAGAGTGAATGTGAGATGAAATGGAGGACCTACAGTTTGACGTGGAATCCGAACCAGGCTGAAGGCCTGGCATTTCACACATTCACAGGTGGTGATTAATACACGTCTTGTCAGAGGTGAAGGAAGGGTTTGGCAATCAGATAAATCTGCGCCGGGACCGAGGATTGAACCCCGGACTCCCAACACAGAAATCTCACACCTTACTCCTAGACCACCAGGTCACCTTAAAAGAATAAAAATAACCTCGAAATAACCTTGAAATAACCTTGAGGACGTCCATCAAATCAAAAATAGTTAGTGCTTTTCTCTTTCCCCTTTAAAAACAAAAATATTTTGTACAAGCAATTTTTTTCTAAAATGCTTCGTTTTTTGAATATTCTGGCATCTCAACTCTAATGCCTCACTGGGTATATCCAGTTATGGGGAAGTATAAAATGAAAAAGTCAAATAAAGACAAATCTACATAATTATATATCCCACTTATGGAGAGGTATAAAAGGAAAAAGTTAAATACAGAAACATTTTTATACATACACCAGTTATAAAGAGGCACAAAAGAAAAATGTAAATACAGTCAAAGTTTTCATACCGACATTTCCAATAAATCACAAAGCTTGTGCTCGTCAATCAAATCAACGGTAGATTTAGCCGCGAATATAAAAAATAGTTGAACTCCCACATGGAGAAAACAGTTTGATAAAAAAACGTATCGTCATAAAAAAACTGTCAACGAGAAAAAAAAAAGAAGACGTTCCAAACAATCATGAAGCCGGAGGGGTTGGTAAGGATTTTGGGGTGTTGGGACTGGAAATAAATGTGTACCCCCTCCTAACTTCTTTTTCCCTTATTTATTTTTTGAATAGTCTGTGTACGACTTTTGGATTCGCTCTTGACTTGGAAGTTTGGGTTCGATTATACAGTGTGGCCGAAAGTTGATGACGTCTCGACTTTTGTAGAAACCTACATCGGTGGACACGTGGTATGAATTGTCTGATATTTCGTTGGTTGGGGAGGTCGGATGGGTTAAGGGTGTTTGGTTTCCCACCTTCCCTTAGTGCAAATGCGGATAAGTTACCTCTATTATTATTTAAGGTATTGAAAATACATTTTCTGAACCGACTGATTATGTCATCTCACGACTGATAATTGTAGATCCTCGATTCCTCGAATTCTTCGAATCCTGTCGTATTTGAGAGATTAGATTTTCGTAAAAATCTTTTTAAAATATCTTGAATACAATTATGAAGAATTTGACTTTGAATGACAATTTTAAGCAATTAATAAGAATAATTATATAAACTACTAAAGTTAGAACGTTGACAATATCTTCCCCCAAAAAAGAACCAAATTGTTTTAACATAATTAATTTACATCAAAAGTGAGGTTTATAACGTAATCGACATAAAAAACAAAATATCATTAATAATGGCACACAGCCTTAAACAAAACTTTTTTTAATTAAAATTAAATATTTTTATTTAACTAGAATTGTACATTTTTACAGATTTGAGGATTTTAATTTGAAATAAAGATTTTAAAGAAAATTTAGAATTTGGGTTTGAGAAATATAGATATAATTCTAAACATCTTTACTTATAAACTAACTTAAATCTAGCAAAGACACAACATCCAGACCCTAAACCATAAATTAATCACTGTGGATGTGAAACCCTGAATTCAACATCCATGCGGTTTTTCGATAGCACCAGAAACCGAGTTAGGGACCTCTAGCTCATTAAATACAAGCGCTACTGACTAATAAAAGGGGATGGGCTCTATAACACTCTTACTCGTGGTTTTCCCTCTTCTCTCTCAACGCTAACGTAACTGCACTTCCTCTAAAAAAAAACATTCTCAGTCCTACCTCTAAAATAAATACATTAGTATAGATTATATATACATTTTTTTGGTAATGCGTCTTACTACCCGTTCTGGCTATACGCATATGTAATAATTAGGCTACATTGTGTTTAAGGAAGTGTACCCGCATTTGTGTGGAAGGAGAGTGGAAAACTTTTATCAAAATCCATCCACAGTACACCCGACTGAGGTTAAAATCTGGATCTCTCCATCATCGTAAGTTCAGTATATAGCGAGAGTGACGCCTCAAACCATTTGACCACTGAAGTGGGTAGACTAATAATAATCCTTGCGTTATCCGTACCGGTGTGCACGTGGGTTAGGAGTCAGCTCACCTAGTCTTGTATGATGAAGAGGTAAGGGTTGTAACCCCATCCATGTGTTCAAAGGGTGTTTTTATTTTTCAAAATGTTTTCCCACGCAAATGATGCTACATTTTATTTAATTTATAGTCTACCTTCACTTACACCGATCGTGCGATTAAATACCGGTAGTCCCTTTTTATGGCCGCATCGTCTAAGGCGTCACTATTGCAATAGACTATACTGCTGGTGATGGGGATATCGGGGTTCGAATCCCGTTCGGGTGTACTGAGGGTGGGTTTTACAAAAGGTTTTTACACACTTCATCCACGCAAATGTTAATACACTTCCTCTAAATGTAACCTTCCTCATCCATTACGCATTAGTGCAAATAGTATGTGTTCGTATAGCCCAAACGTGTTAGTAAGAAACACTAGAAAAATAAAAACTCAAGTTAAGCGGAATAGTTATAAAACAAAATATATTAGGTAAACGAACCTTGTGGATCTACTAGACAGGTCCTGCCATCTGCTGGCGGCCCTGCTCTACACCTAGTAACCCTTGCCCCCTCTCCCATTTAACCATTCACCAAACCAACCAATCACAACAGATCGAACAGAGCCGCGCACTCAATGTTTTATCAACGCAGCTCTTGCTTGGTACGGTTACTTGCCGCGGTTGAAACTAGGAGCGCTAGTGATTTATAGAGAGCTCCGGTCTCGTTAATATTTCCAGGGTGAAGTGGATAGATTCTTATCGAGTACTCTTGCCTTCAGGTGAGAGGGATAGAAGGAGGGGGATGAGGATGACTTCTGAGGAGATGAGAAATGGGAAAAAATTGCTATAAATAAATTTATTTGTTTTCTTGTACTTTTTTAAATCACCACGTCTTACTACCCGTTATAGTTATACGCTTATGTACTAATTACTCAAGTGGTTTTAGGGATTAGGAAGGTTATATTTAGAGGAAGTGTTCCCACATTTGCATTGAGAGAGAGAGAGAGATAATGGAAAACTATTTTGGAAGAACCACCCTTAGTACACTTGATCGAGATTCGAACTTCGATCTCCCTGTCATCGGCAGAATTTTAGCTTTTGAACTTTCAAACACAATATTAATAGTCGTTATTTTATTGATAAAATCACTCCTTAAAAAAACCTGATGGTGTTCCTTGACAATTTTATCACCTTGCTCAGTGTGCCATGAATCGAAAAAGGTTAAAGGTCACTGGATTAAAGAAAAAAGGTAGATCAATTTATATCTTTTAGTCACGGGATACCTGTAGACCAGGTATGTCAAACCTGAGGCTCTCAGGCCTCATGTGGTCCGATTCATGATTCTGCATGACCCACAAACTTTTTTTTATAAACCAACATAAAGTGTGGCCTAATTCGTTATTTTATAAACGTGTCAGGAACACATCATTTGAGATTATTACACTTAGAAATTGGTTATTATTTGGTGAAATCTAGCAAGTGAGGTTAGTGTACCAAACTCACCACTCACCAAGATCGATACCCAAAAAAATGGTTAAATTTTCTCACCAAATATGTGCATTATTTGTCAGAACACAGATGTTGATCATGAAAACGAACAAACACCCGAGATATCACATTTATAAGTCATCTTTTTTTGGAAGGTGATTTCAACAAGAGATTTGAAGACACTCACACACTTGATAGAAATATAAACTTCCAATTATTTGGTAAAATTTATAGAATTGTCTAAACATTACATGTAATATTCTGAAATTTCAAAAATGACACCTGGACACAGGAATCGAACCCGGAAGCTTTGGCTTGGTACGCTAAATGCTCTAACCACTGATCTATCCAGGAATCGTCCCTTACCCAGGGTCATTCTTAACCCATATTTTAAGGCAGAGTCTATGATGGACGTGCGGAAATCGTTGGCTACAAATGTGTGACCTATTAAGATCATGATCTATCAGATAACGCAGCACGCACTGTCATGGAAAGATTCCTGGATAGCTCAGTGGTTAGAAGCATTGGCGTACTTAGCTCCAGGTCCCTAAGGTCCCAAGTTCAGTTCCCGTGTCCAGGTGTCATTTTTTAATTTTCAGAATATGATATCTAGATGCGAGTAAATCACCACTAAAACAAATATAATAGCTTTGGCTATTTGATTCATTTCATGTAATTTCATGTAATTTTAATTCGGTTTCTGTTTATAGTTGAGATTTTTACATTTAAGATGGTGTCAATATTGAATTTTCTTAAATGTAGCTCGGTCATTATTTTCAATGTTAAATGTGGCCCTTAGGGTCAAACAAGCTCAACACGCCTGCTGTGGTCAACGCGTCCCCGCTCGCTAAAACATGGCACAACTCTCGCCATATTAAAAAATATAATTTGGTTTTAAAAACACAACAACTATCGCGTTTGACCTTTATTTCAAGAAAACAAAACTCTTGTAAATGAGACAGAATTATCTCAACTTGTTGGAAGAAATCTTGTATATAAATGCCGACACCTTAGCTCAGTCGGTAGTGTGTCTGTCTACTGAGCTAAAGGTACCGGGTTCGATTCCTGGCGTGGCCGAAAAACGTATCATTGGTGAAATGTGGGTTCCTCCTTTCACAGTGATGAATTAACGACCGGGGATCTGGATGTTGTGTCTGTTATAGATTTAAGTTAATTAACCATTGGTGTGCTGATATAATAAGTCGGTTCAGAAAGTGCACTTAAAACACCTCAAGTAAATAAATAAAAGTACTGAAATTTAATATAAATGAAAACTACACGATGTAAAGTCAGACAAGAATACATCGAAACTTAACAGATTTCTACTGCCATGCTGGTTGGGGGGCGCCACAAACATAAAGGCCCAAATTAATACTTAAAATAATTTGTAAGATATAACATGTAAATCAAAACCAAAATGATTCGTTTCTTTTTTAATTCTTAAGTAAACTGAATTGATGGTCACGCGGACTAGATGTCAGGGTAGTCCTTAGTCTTTACTGACATCGACGGGGAGAGCCGGGCTAGAAAAGGATGTGTCTGAGGTTTTTTCTTAAATTCCACTTCCTCTAAATTTTACCTTCCTACTAATACCCCATTAGCGCAATTAAATTCGGATAGCCCCAAACATGTAGTAAGACGTGATGAAAAAAAGGTAGATGCCAAAGATTATTTAGAAATTATTTATCATATTATATATTACTAACAATCCTGCACGGCGCTGCCCGTGACCCACTGTGGTATAAGAAATATATAGCCCCCCCCCCTATGGTGCCCATGACCCACTGTGGTATAAGAAATATATAGCCCCCCCATGGTGCCCGTGACCCACTGTGGTATAATAAATATATAATGTTCCCCCCCC
>CABFWO010002050.1:44598-67236 GCA_902155825.1 Timema genevievae | reverse complement strand
CACTGTGGTATAAGAAATATATAAGGTTCCCCCCCATGGTTCCCGTGACCCACTGTGGTATAAGAAATATATAAGGTTCCCCCCCATGGTTCCCGTGACCCACTGTGGTATAAGAAATATATAAGGTTCCCCCCCATGGTTCCCGTGACCCACTGTGGTATAAGAAATATATAAGGTTCCCCCCCATGGTTCCCGTGACCCACTGTGGTATAAGAAATATATAAGGTTCCCCCCCATGGTTCCCGTGACCCACTGTGGTATAAGAAATATATAAGGTTCCCCCCCATGGTTCCCGTGACCCACTGTGGTATAAGAAATATATAAGGTTCCCCCCCATGGTTCCCGTGACCCACTGTGGTATAAGAAATATATAAGGTTCCCCCCCATGGTTCCCGTGACCCACTGTGGTATAAGAAATATATAAGGTTCCCCCCCATGGTTCCCGTGACCCACTGTGGTATAAGAAATATATAAGGTTCCCCCCCATGGTTCCCGTGACCCACTGTGGTATAAGAAATATATAAGGTTCCCCCCCATGGTTCCCGTGACCCACTGTGGTATAAGAAATATATAAGGTTCCCCCCCATGGTTCCCGTGACCCACTGTGGTATAAGAAATATATAAGGTTCCCCCCCATGGTTCCCGTGACCCACTGTGGTATAAGAAATATATAAGGTTCCCCCCCATGGTTCCCGTGACCCACTGTGGTATAAGAAATATATAAGGTTCCCCCCCATGGTTCCCGTGACCCACTGTGGTATAAGAAATATATAAGGTTTCCCTCCATGGTACCCGTGACTCACTGTGGTATAAGAATTATATAATCCCCCCCAACCCCAACCATGGTGCCCGATTTCATTTTGAAACGTTATCCCTGAAACGTAATTATAAACCATGTAACAAATATTTTCTTCAAAAATTTGTTAAAAATAGCCTAATTAAAAAGCTAATTAAAAATTTTAAAATCCGGCTTCGAGGTGTATATTCGGACCCCCTTCCTTCCACCTATATTAAAAAATTCCGATCTCTGCGTGCCGTAGATTTAGCTGGACAACTCACACAAACAAACAAATACACACACACATTTCCTTTTATTATTATGGATTGTATTGTATTGTACCACTCCGGTAAACTAATGTAATTGGAACCGAATGTTTATGTGATATAAATGACTCTTCTTCTATAAGTTTAAACAGTTTACATATTTGAGATTTCTAACTTTATCAAATATCTGGTTTTAAATTACAGCTTGCGTACAAAAATTCAATATTAAAGTTAAAATGAATGTACTTAATAATATGTGTATGCTTTTTAGCCGTTGAAGTCCATGAATATTATCGATAAATATGAAAACAAATGACCAAGCTACACATATTTTAAGAATAATACGTCTAATATAAACGGCATTCCTATAAACTAATACTTCTTTACCCGCTTCGTTCACCGAATTGTCTAAGGTAGAACTATATATTACGCTTCTGAGCTACATTATTCGTAGCCCGGTAGTGGAAAGATTAGCCAGTACTAATGTTCCGTTGTCCAGGGGATGCCCGAATGTATTAATAGTA
Source organism: Timema genevievae (assembly GCA_902155825.1). Classification (NCBI taxonomy): domain Eukaryota; kingdom Metazoa; phylum Arthropoda; class Insecta; order Phasmatodea; family Timematidae; genus Timema; species Timema genevievae. The sequence continues at coordinate 65,668 of CABFWO010002050.1, read as the reverse complement.
CAGCTTTTCAGTGGAGGAACTTTCCATGTTCCTATGATATAAGTTATTGGTGATAGTATGATATACTTTCCACATATGATATACTCTCCATACTTTTTTCAGCATATTCTTCTTTTCTATCTTCATTACATGCCCATACGATCTCAATGTTGCTTCTTCTACTATCTCATGTACTCCAACATCCTCATTACATGAACATACCATCTCAGTGTTGCTTCCTCTACTATTTCATGTGCTCCAACACCCTCATTACATGACCATACCATCTCAGTGTTGCTTCCTCTACTATCTCATGTACTCCAACACCCTCATTACATGACCATACCATCTCAGTGTTGCTTCCTCTACTATCTCATGTGCTCACTGCACCCTACTCTTTCCTGGTTAACTTCATTCCTAAACTTGTTTCTCCTCGTGACAGGTAACATGCTCCTCACAAACTTTATTCCCAAGACCTCCACTTTCCCAGTCTTTCTTACATTCACTGTTCATGTTTCTACTGCATATTTGACAAAGGGTACAAAGTACACCATCTACAACACTTCCTTACTCTTCAAGGGCACTTATATTCTTCATAGCAGGTCTCTTATCTCTGAGAAATACTGTACTTAATTATTTTATTAGTCTTATGGGATCGAACTGGGTCTCCAAGACCTGTAGCCAGCCTTTGCAACCACTCTGTGACCGCTATGTACCAAATATATTTACCATTAGAAAATACGAAGCGTCATGAAAAAAACAAACAAAAAAAACACTAGAATTCTGACTGTCGACTCCTCATTAAATTTTTCTCTCCTAAAACGGTTAAGAAAATAAAAAAAGGCAACGTTCGCTGACATTACTAAGAGTCCTTAGATCCTTCGTCCATATCCTTATTCATCTTTTGAACGAATAAACAACTCGTTGCACCTTCAATTTTTTTTTATTTTCCTGATTATTAAATTATAGATGCTAGAAACTAATAGATTTTTAAGATTTTGATGAAAGTATACTTTCTATCAGATTTATACAATGGAATTCATGGCTTGAATTTACATACACAACTTTGGGCCTTGGAAGACTAAACCTTTTTTTTTTTTCAAATTTGATATTGTAATAATATTTCTGTCATATTTTAGAACAAGGCGAATACTAAAGCAAATACATTGAACCAGCAAACACCAAAACAATGAATTTGTTTTAAATTCTCTCCAGTGGCCGAATAGTTCTAATAAGGGGTCACAATATACTGGACTGGTAATGACGTTAAGGTTGGGGTTCGAATCATGGCTTGTTGAATCGAGGGTATATTTTTTCTAAAATTGTTTGTCGATCCTCATTCTAGGTACAACGTGGATACATTTATTTTGAATATAACTCTACTCATCCCTAACAAATTAACGTAATTATTAAATATGGGCATAGCCCAAACGGTTAGTAAGACGCATTGATAGCAAATAAATATATCTCCTGAAAGGTATGACCGTCACGTGGTATTGTTTTGGCCACACAGATAAATATGGCTGCACCATAATTTTATGGTATCCTGTGGTCATAGTCATTCGTCCGAGCTTTTATATCCTCTCTTTTCCGACGGTAGTAAAACTCTGGTTATACCATCATAAGAATAATATAAACTTGAAACCTGATAGCGGAAACATTTCATGCCAAGAAACCGACTGAATCAATCAAAAAAAGGTTACCTGCTTCGGTGACTGAGTGGCCTAAGCCCTAAGGCGTAACTCTCGTGTTATACTAGACTGCTGATGACAGGAAGATCAGGGTTCAAATCTCGGAGGTTTAGAAAAAAATATTTTCTTATCTCTCTTCCCACGCAAATGTGGGTACACTTCCTTTAAGTTCAACCTTCCTCATCCCTAATATTTGTTTAGAATCACACCTTATTACCCGTTCGGGTTATACGCTTATGTACTAATTACACTAATGGTTTTTAGGGATTATGAAGGCTATATTTATAGGAAGTGTACCAGCATTTGAGAATAGGGACAGTGAAAACACCATTTTGGAAAAACCCACCCTCAATACACCCGACCAAGATACGAACCTTGATCTACCCGTTATCGGCAGTCTAATCTACTGCGAGAGTAGCGCCTTAGACCATGCGGCCACCGAGGTGGGGCTGATCCCTAACTCATTAGTGTAATTAGTACATATGCGTATAACCTGAACAGGTAGTAAGACGCGGTGATAAAAAACAAAGTTTTAAAGTAAACAAAACTGCAATGTTTCGAAATAGTTTATATTTTGTACTAGCAATCCCGCACGGCGTTGCCCGTGAACCACTGTGGTATAGGAATTATATAGGCCCCCTCCCCCCCACTCCCCTATGGTGTCCGTATCTCTGAAACGAAATTATAAACCAGATAAAAAATATTTTCTTCAAAAATTTGTTAAAAATAGCCTAATTAAAAAGCTAATTAAACATTTAAAAATCCGGCGTGGAGGTGCATTCGGACCCCCTTCTGTCCACCTATGTTAAAAATTTCAGATCTCTGCGTGCCGTAGATTTGGCTGGGCATCTCACACAAACAAACACACAGGCAAACACTTCCTTTTATTACTATAGATTTGTTTATTTTAATTCAGTGCTCGCGTTACAGCATTTTTACTTTCTCGTGATCTCTCGAAGAAGAAAAATATTGTAATCATAGAAAAAATAAATCGAATAAGAAATGTTGATGAAAATCGACTTTTTATGACCTTTGGAACCCGAAAAAGTTGTTTTTGCGATGCCATCTGTCTGTCTGTCTATGTCTTGGCCTATATTCGCGACAATTTTACTGATCGGGTTAAAACTTGGTATTTAGGGTTTTTATAAGGGTTGCCAGAAGGTTTTTTTTTTAAATCCATCCAACCCAAAGAGCAATAGTGGTGTACTCGTAGGTGAAATTAGAAAAAAAATCGATTTTATTGAAATTAGACTAACAATTTTGAGTAAAGTTCATATCCAGGCACCGTTTAACATTACAGACAAAATGGTGTGTCTATTTATCATAGAAAATTACTGAGAGTGTACTCTAATCAAAAGGAAATCTTCAATTGTTATCATATCTTTGCAACTCTTTGAGATAATAATTAACTTATCATTGTAAAATTATTATCATTCTTATTACTAGGCTTAGGTGTTCTGACTCACGACAGTTCTATTTCTTTTTTCAATTAACTTAGACAGCCAATGCACCCTGTCCTCTGTCTCCTCCTCCAGCTCCTAGGATATTCTTCTTCCATTCAATTATTTCAATATTTAAATCCTCCTTCTTCCTAAGATCCTCTTTTCCTCAACCTTTCCTTCTATGACGTCGTGCAGAAGACTGTTCCTCCTAAGGATGTGTCCGATCCAGTTTGTTTTGCACCGAAGTTAAGAGACTATTATAAATGAAGAACTTTTATTTTAAATATATTTTTATAGATTCATTAGTTTCCGAGATAGAAGCAGATATATATTTTTAATTAATGAGTTGATGAATGGCGAGTTGAAAATTTACAGAGCTAATACACTCCAAATAATCAGAAAAATAATTAAATTAGAAACTTCAAAACGGTGCGCTTGGGAATGGGGGTGGGCTCTTGAAATTTACTAGAACTGATAGAAAGAATAAACTACTGCTTGGTGAAATAGAAAAAAGAAATTTTTATTAGCAGACTAACAAATCATTAAAATTGAACGAACACCATAACCAAAGATTATCAAAAAGGGGATTAATTAGTATAACGATCCATATAATTAAAAATTCATAGGAAAATTAGCGCCTAGCTAGTAGCGACAGAAAACTTAAAATAAAGACAATCTTACTGACAGTATGGGGAACTATTTTGTTCTTTGGTGGAATGTTTTACTTTTTTTTTCCATTATGTTTCTGTAACTATGTCTATTATTTTGTTTCACATATTTTACGAGGTATAAGTGAAAGTCTCCATTTGAAAAAAAATTACTACTTGTTAAGAGTGTACGCATGTATACAATTTATTTTTATCCATTTGCTTTAACAGCATAGGAAAGGGTGGAAGAGGTGGGGTAGCGGGGGTTCTAAATGTCAGGTTTTCCGGCTAAGGGAAGATCGTGGGGGGAAGGCGGAGGGGGTAAATTCTAGTCCGGTGTTCTGAGGGTAGTCTTTCCTAATTGATTCCTCCAAACTCTTTCCCCGCAAATGTGGGTACACTTCCTCTCAAGTCTACTTTGAGTATCCCTACACCCCTAACGTTAATAATATTGTTCGGATGGGTGGTAAGGCATGACGGGGAATAAGAAAAATGCATCCTCTGGAATTGAACCAGTGTCCTAAAGAATTGTGGCTGAACGCTCTATTCTATTAAGCTCATTATCTGCTTCAGTGGTCGAATTGTCTAAGACGTCACGTTCGCAATAGACTAGCCATCCAATGATGAGGAGATCGGGATTCATTTCCTGGTTAGGTGTATTGATGGGAGTTTTTCCTAAATGGTTTCCCACTCGCCCTCCTTGCAAATACTGGTACACTCATTCTAAATCCACCCTTCCTAATCCCTAACACATTAGCGTACTTAGTACATATAGGTACAAACTGAACGGGTAGTAAGAGGCGAGGACGAAAATAAACAAAGAAGAACGGTCTGACGTCACAAGACGCACAACAGGACATGCCTATAAAATCAACACTGGGGTTGCATCCCTTTCAAGGGTCGAGAAACCAACCCTTGAATATTTCCCAAAAGGTGTAAGCTTTAGTTTGAAGAGGTAGGGGGAAGTTTCAAGTTCTTGGCGGAAAAGCTTAAGTTGTCATACCGTGTGTGCTTGTAAAGAAGGGTCAAGGGTCAAGTGTTCTCGATGGAGCCGGGAGCATCGCTTGAGAATCGCAACAGACGCCTGGCGGGAAAGGTCACTTGAGAATACTTGGTAGAGTCAGCTGAGCTATAGAGAGTAGCCGGCGTCGCTCCGCTTGGCTAGGGGTGCAGCCGCCATCTTGGTGGTACCCTTCGCCATTTTTGTAAAGGAGCCAAGTGTTGTTTTTATTATTCTTTGTCGCCTACGCTCAATTCAAGAGCTAGATTCGGGGCTGATACATTTTAAAAGTTTTAAAGTTACCTCACTTTTTCAAGTTTTTCAGAACAGAATACATGAAATTTGCCATCGTTCTATATGCAAAGATAAACACAGTTTATTTATTGACACAACAGTAACTAATGGCTCTTTGCAAAATCGCATCCATTAAAGATAAAGCAAATAGTCCATTTAAGCGTCATCAAATTTAGATTATTTCGTTTTGAGAAAAATCCTTGGATTTTATTAATTTTTTTAAATAATTCTGACGCAAAATTCCCTGAAATTTTCAGCTTTTACCTGTTTTCTAGGTGCGTATCCTATCTTTTTACCGCGTCCTAATATAGATTCAGCTCATACACGTATGTAGAAATTACGCTAATCAGTCGAATTTTCGTGGAGGTAGAGTGGGAAACTATTTAGGAAAGACCCTCATCAATACACCTGGACAGGATTTGAGACCCGATTTCCTTGCCATCAGCAGTCTTGTCTGTTGCAATATGACGCCTTAGACCATGTGGTCACAGGTCAGATGAAAGAGGTTATTTTATAGCTGATATGCTAATGAAAACGTACACGTACAGGTTAAACATAAACAAAAATAGAATACAATTATTGAATGATCATCATAACACCATATCAAAAAGTTGAATTAGAAAATCTATCAGGAGTAAAACGAAAAATATTATGGCTAACATAAAAAAATATATCAAAATGAGAGGCTAAGGTGCAACTATTTGAGGCAAAGGTGATCCATAGTAAATCCCAACTAGATGGACTTAGCATGTTACCTGTCACGAGGAGAAGTAAGATTAGACATGAAGTTATCCGTGAGTGGAGGTACAGAGAGTATATGAGATAGTAGAGGAAGCAAGGGTGAGATGGTGTGGACATGGGCATTTAATGCGGATGGAAAAATAGAGTATGCAAAATTTTTTTATGGAAATGAAGTATGTAGGGAAAATACCACAAGGGAGGCCAAAAATGAATTGGGAGGAGCAGATAACAGAAAGTGCGCAAGTGAGAGGAGAAGAATGGAAGCAATTAAAGAAGGAAGAGTGGTGGAAGAATATAGGAATATGGAGGCATTTTACTAAACTGAATCAACCACAGGCTGGAAAGAGTTGAAGATGATGTTGAGTATTTTCCATAATCATATCATTAGAGACTAATAATTAATTGATGTGAATCCGTTATCCTTGTTAGTATGATTTTAAATTGAGCTACCACTTAATGGTCTTGTTAACTGGATGCTGACACACAAACTAAAAACCAACTCATGTTATGAGAATGAGTATGATACTACTTAGACAGTCCTATATAATTACTAAATGGGTAGTAGGACTTACAAACTAAATTAATCTAAAAGTGCGTCCAATATTACACACCCAGCCATATTACCTACTTATTTAGAAATATATAGTAAAAGGAACCCGTCTACAAACAATAAATAAGGCTCTTTACCAGTCTCACCTGGATTCAAACCGGGTTTCTTTAGGCTTTCGGCCAACCACTCTGACAAATAAGCTGCGAAGATTCCCCTCGGAGGTGTTGGTGATGATACATTCCAGAGTTCCAAAGCCTATTTCGTGAAGATCCTCGAAAAATCTCATTTCACTCCACATCCTTTCCATCTTCCAGGTCTGCATGACCTTTCTCCATTCATCAAGAGAGAGAAAGAGAAACATCCTTCTTTTGTTTAGTTAAAATCACTTTCGAGGGCTGCGAGAAGGAAGTGTACCAACTTCACAAAACATGATGACGCATTGGTAGGATTATTTTAGAACGGCCTTTGTTCTCAGCCACCTTATCCATGAGGAACCCACACCTTTGGTCACACCATCTAAGGATTCAGGAACACAACATACTGGGCTATACTGAATATCATCTTTGAGGGAACTGCATGTTTACTATTGGGGGAAAAAGTCATCATTCTTTGGTCGTACGTATCAAGAGTTTACTTCGATAAGTATTGGTCATCAAGGGGACCTGGCAGTCTAAGGGTAAGGTGCCACACTCCTATGTTTATCTGATTACCAAACCCTTTCTTCACCTCTGGCAAAGTGTATGCTTTCACGCTTTGTGTATATGTGGAATGCCAGTCCTCCATCGTGGTTCGGAACCCATGTTAAACTGTAGGTACCCTCTGCTTTCCACCATCATTCTAACGTATCATCATATCATCTGGGAACTTTTTTTTATTACGGCTTGATAAAACTCGGCTTCTGATAATTTAGTCCAAGTTGGGTTTCAATTTACAATATTATTCTTTATTTTTTATTGGTGCTTTTAATTTATATAATAACTATCCGGTTGGGATCCTAAACCTATTCCTAGACCCACTTCCACTCTTGATGGTTTGAATTTCACTATTTGGTCCACCCCGGGGGATTATAATTGCCCTGTACCCTCCCAAGCCAGACCCCGTAGGAACCACCAGGATCTAGATTCTATGAGTTCCCGAGCAGCCCGGCTGATACGAGCATTCCTCAGTACACCACCTGGGGAGGCGCCCTATCGGAGGTAGTGCTCCGCCTACTATCCATCATTCTTGTTGAGTCTAGTTTATCTTATAACTCTCTTACCTACTAACTTAAATTACTAGTTTATTTTCTCTCTTTTTCAAGTATAATAACTCCCCTTTTATAATAATTCAGCCCTAATCTTAAACTATACCTAATAATCCCTTAATACCCCATGCAGTCATCCTGCATTTACATATTGTAATGATACTGATTTGGACCCCTCTCATATATGTAAAAAAAAAGTCATGGATGAAGGTAATTTTCTTCAATAAACAGTTTGTAAAATATCCTTTTAATACTTCATCCATGGAGAATCACGGGCTTTTCAGAAATAATGTCGAAGGATTGCACCATTAAAACTTATTTTTTTCTTTCAAAAATTAACTCCGTAGTGTTTACCAAATAGGAAGCTAGCCTTCACAACACCTGTCGCCAGAACTCTTTCTATTAGTTGGTTTTAACGCTGATGATAAGGGGTCCAAAAGACAAGGGGTGGATCATATATAAGCCATTTGTGCGTATGAATATATAGCAGTAACACAAAATATTGACAGTGCAGATAGGAAAAATAGCAGTAACACAAAATATTAACAGTGCCGGTAGCATAAATCTAGAGAACGAATAATCACAGAGAGTGCCACTAGCATGATACATAGAGTACACAGAAAATAATCTGTAGTTCCACGAAAATGTATCATTTCACATAATATCTTCATACCGGAGGTATAATCATCTTAATAAACCGTGTGCAAAATCAAAAGTCTTATTTATTTAATATCGTTATTGATAGTGTCCAATCACAGGGTACTATCACGATTACAATCCGTACCGCTTTAATTACTACTCGATCACGGAGCAGATATCAGATAATTAAACGGTAATCATTTTAATTGGCGCTCGATCACGGGGCTAAAAATACCAATTATATCTCAATAAATACCACATCGTAATAAATTTGCGCCCAATCACAGGGCTTTATAATTCCGTATCGTAATAATTGGCGCTCGATCATGGGGCTATAAACACCACTATATCACAATAACAATACATAACGTTATAATATTACTTATGCACTTTTTCCTGGACGTTCTTGTTCTCCAATGTTCCTAACGGTACTGGATGTCTGCTTCTCCAGACAGCCATCTCCAACAGTTGACAAGGCGAGACCCGAACCACCAACACTCACAGTCACTTGCTGCCAAGTTACGCAAGCTCACGGTGGCAGGAGTCCTTATCTCATCCTATCCTCATCTGGGGATATTTTATCTTTATTATTCTTTTCAATTTCCTTATTCATTTGTTTTGACATCTTATTTTACTATAAATCAGAACTCTTTCTGTTCTGTTCATATTACAATATGCCTTCTCTATAGTTAATCTAAAATTTTACACATAAACTTTCTGGAATAAACATATACTACTACTTAAACTACTTGTTCTGTTATTGATCATTACCAATTTACCTCGACCTATGCCTGTTAGCAGCTCTGTATACTATATATCAATACCATTATTTAATTTATGATAACTTATAACTATGTTAATTCCTATTGAAGTTATTTTGGCTATATACTTTTTCCTTTTGATATGCCTGCTTTGGACTTAAATATAACTTAATCTAATTTATACCTAGCGCCATAGTCTACACAATCAGTTTATATCTTTTCCTTGTAGGGAGTCCCATTTTATTTTTCTTCTCTGGTCACTTCCTACCGTGGCCAGTCTACATCCCTGGAGTGCTCGATAGCTCCAGCCCAGCATCGCACTTGTTTCCAAGCGAGCAGGGCTCTTAGAGTAAGGAACAACTTCCGACGTCTCATCTGTATCCACTTACTTCCCTTCTCCCCTAGCTGGTATTCCAGGCGTCCCTGCTTCATCAGCGATATTCATCACTGGTATCCCTGAGACGCCTTTCCTCGGCTAGAGCTCTAGATATATCAAGAGTCCAACAAAATCTAGTCCACCCTCCCTTTTATTACACTTTTTGTGTTTTGTTTCACCAGTTTGGAAAAGTCTCGTCTAAGTTTGATGTTTCTTCTTCTTCTCCGTCTCCCTCGTCTCCACTTGTCACTTCTTCCTCCATAGTTTCTTCCTGTCTGTTTTGTCTCATTCCTTGGTCCTGTCTTTGTCTTCTTTCTTTTAGTTCGTCCATATGTCTGTCCCTTTCTGCTTTCGATACCCTGTCCACTATCTCATCGAGGTAGCTCCACCGGTCCACATCCCTCAATATATGGTATATGGAATTGGCCTGTATAGACATGAGTAGCTCCGCTCTTTCCTTTTCCATAAATATACATTCCAAGGTCACGTGTTCCAGTGTCACCTCTGCTCCGCAACAGCAAAGAGTGGTTTCACTCAAGATCATCCTAAAGAGGGACGCTCGATATGGGCCATGCACTGTGATATAGTGGACAAGTCCCTGAGAAAGTTGAAGATGCTTCATTCTCAGTCTTTCTTGTACATTCGGATATAACTGGAATGTCCTTATACATGTGGTACTCTCTTCCCAGTTTGCTTGCCACTCCCCCAGGAGGGTTTCTCTTTTATCATCCTTGGTACTTACACCGTTAGTTGCTAATTCTATTACTTCGTTTAACTTCCCTTTTCTAATTCTTAAAAAACATTATAAATGGTAATAAGGAACGAATATACAATACAAGATTAATTCAATTTTAATAGAATGGGGATTGGTGTCTGTGTCAAGTAGATACAATTTTAGAAATGACAAATGCATAAATATGAAATCCATACGAACATTAACATAAGATTTATAAGAAGTTTTACTACTTTAAAAAAGTCAAGTTAAAACACAAAGAATAAATTTATATATGTGATAGCTATGTGAGCAACAAGATATGTTATATTGAGAATTTAGGTACTTAGTCACAAGACAAGGTTTTACATTACTATTGTAAACAATGATAAAACATTCTAAACATTACGATTATAAAATTATTAAAATAATTATTAAAATGTTGTTATCATGTATAAAATGTTAATAGCAAACTATGTAAATGACTAGATATGGTTGAAAAGATATCAACATGGTATATTTGAATAAATAAATGTTTTGAACGAATTTGTTTAAAATTGAATTAATATACAATTATTTAATCCCTTGTTCCTTGTAAACTTTCCATAAGTGGAATGAGCTTCTTTGTCTACATATTTCAATGCACAATCGGCATCATCTTCAGGACATGTTGCAGAATAAATGTTGAGTTCCTGATTGATGGAAAATGGAAACTCAATTTCCATCAATCAGGTTTCCATTTTCCATCCCACTATGTACACAAGCAATGCCTGATGGTATAGTCTAAACATTTTTAAGGGCAGATGGAACTTACACTGCCCTATACTGACTATCCCATTCATAACCCACAAGGCTCTCCCACATACGTTGTCCATGTGAGCTAGGAAGCTACGCTTCTAGTCAATCGTCACCCCCAGGCATCTAACCATTTTTCTCCTTCTAATTGTTTGTTTTGCTATCTTAATTACAGGATCTCTCTTAAGCACTCCCCTGAGCAGCATGTAGGTTGTCTTTGCTGGCGCCATGCTGAGTCTTACTTTCCTACACCATTTATCCAAGCCGTTCAGTACCTTATTAATTTTTTCTTCCAGTTTCCTCCTTGAACTTGCCTCCACCATTATTAGCAAGTCGTCAGCAAAAGCAACCACCCCCACTACTTCAGGGAGTGCTTCAATATCCAGCAACCCAGGCTCGAGACCAACGTCCCAAAATATCGGACCACTGACCAATCCTTGTGGGCATCCTTATGATAATTTTTTGCTTATTGTTATTCCTGGGCATCTCAGGTTTGCATACCTGTCCCTACAGTAGTCCTTAAAACTTATATATAGAATCCCGGACAATTTATTTCTCTTAATCTCTTGAATAAGGCTGGCCACCAAAGTTTATCAAATGCACCTGAGATGTCCACAAATATTCCTACAAGGTAATTTGCCCTAAATATTTCTACCAGGATAAAAGCAGCACATATCGCATCCTCTGTAGACTGCCCTTCCTAAAGTCGTACTGTTGAGGGTGCATTCCCATATTGTCTATATGTTTTTGCAGTTTCTTACATAGAATTTTCTCCTGCAGTTTTGCATATACATTCATCAGACATATCGGTCTGCACAACTTTGGGATTTGTGGGTCTTGTCCTCCCCTTTACTCAGAATTCCCACCTCGCTCCACTTCCACACATTTGGGATTATGCCCTTAGCCAAGCACTCATTCATGAGCTGGGCCATAAAGAGTGCTATCTGTTCATTGATTTCCTGAATCACTTCTACTCTGATTACATAAGGTCCGGGTGCCTTCTTTCTTTTCATTCCTGTTATTAGCCTTTTAATCTCGTCCTGTGTTACTGGTTCCACTAGCACGTTTTCATTGTTATATGCTATTTTCATATCCTGCCTGATTCTTTCATTCTCCTCATCCCCCTCCTCCGGATTATCATCAGGGAGCATCACATCCATTAGTAGCCTAGCCAATTCGTCCCAGCAGGTAGTCCTTCCTCCTTCTGGTTTTTTGAGTGTTGAAATGACAGCTGGGGGTCTAATTTTCCCTGCTACAATCTGAAAGGGCTACACCCGATGCATTCTTCCTCAATTCTTCTTGAACAAATCTTTCCCAGTTATAATTTTTAACAGTGCTTATTGTGTTTTCGAATTATTCCTTCCTTTGCCGGTGTAAATTCAATAGTAGGAGTCTTTCTGCTGCTTCTAGGCATCTTTGGTATTATCATCTTGCTCTCCTTGCATGCCCACGTAGCTTTTGCAACTGCTTATTCCATGGTCAATTTCCTACACATCTCGTGACTTCCTTCATAACCGGTATTGCTTTCCTCATAGCTGCCTGCAAGGTCCACGTGAGCTCCTTCGCTTTAGGTTAATGTTGTCTACCTGTGGCACAGGTTGAGGTAGTACCAGCTCTCTTCTTAACTTTTCCCAATCTGCCTTATTCAGATTGTAGAGAATTCACGTGTTTACATTTTCCATGTCTACCTCTTTACCCAGTTCAAAAGTTATCAGATTATGATCGCTGGATGTTTCACAATCATGTACTTGCCAATTCCCTATTAACTCTCTTGCTTCCACATTACACAAGGTTACATCAATATTATAGCTTGCTTCTGCCCTTCCTACATACGTTGCAGGATTTCTTGGCTGGTTTACCACCTCCAGATTCCTTGTTGTTATTGTATCCTCTAGTAGTTTCCCTCTTTGATACGCCCTATACCCACTTATTCTACCATCTTCCCTTCTTATGCCATTGCTATTAGAGAGGGGACACCTGGCATTTGCCTCATCTGGGGATTTTTTATTTATTTATCTACACTATTTATCCCAATTCCTAGCATGAAGCTCGGGACCTAGATCTACATTTTGAATTAACATTACATCTTTTAGCTATGTTTTTTTAATACAATAATAAATATAGAATATACACTTAAGTCTAAAAGTCCTATTTGTCCTTCTTTCCTATACATAACCTACTAGTTGGTCCGTCCCCGGTACCCTGCCCAGCTGGGTGCTCCACCAAACTTTGGATCTAATAGTCCCTAGATCGGTGAGAGGCCCATCGGGGTGGGAATCCCCCTCTCCGCCACCTGGGGAGGTGCCCTACCGGAGATTTCGCTCCAATTACTACCCACAGTATCACCACCTATGGACTTACAACTAACTTAACCCAAAGATTTATAAAAATACTTAATACTAACTTAACCTAAGTAAAAGTCCTTCTTATAGTTGGCTGCAAGGTCTTTCAGTTCTTATCACCGATCCATTTTCTGAACTAAGAGCAGCCATCCGATGGATCGGTTGATGGACCAGATGCCCAACAGCTCCAGCCCAGCATCATACACTTATCGCCAAGTGGGCTGGACCCTATGAGTGAGGGGTTGATTCTCCCGTCTGAAGATGTTGTTCTCTTGTACTCCCTAGCTGGTATTAAGACGCCCTCCAGTTCATCAGCAGTTCACACTACTGGAATCAAGAGAGCACTCATTCCCTCAGCTAGGCTCCGGATCATCTGGGGATAATGGAATTCACCTTAATGGTGTCCCCACCTCAGAAATGAATTCCTCCATAAGCCAGGAGAGCAGAGGTCAGATAATATCTAATGGCCAAGATCTAGAGCAGCAGTTCCCAACCTTTTTTCTCCCCCGTACCCCTACTCTCATAAACCCCCCTCACCCATCCCTCCACGCAAAAATGTTTGTTTTTGTTAGGTAATAATGTTCTTAGGTTATCTAAATAATCAAACGGCTCAAATTAATAACATTTATAAGCTTTTATTTCTTATTTTACAACTTATTTCAATTTTTTATAATATTAGCCTAACATCAAAACAAATAAAAACAGCATTATAATATTTTTAACCACGTTAACTTATGATGAAAGGTCATAACAATTATTCAACTTGATATAAAAATCTTCAAACGTGGCTCTTAATAATTTCAATGTGATCCTTGAGATTGTTTCATGGAGTTGAGTTTTTTTAACAAGTTCAAATAAAGACAGATATAATCCCAAGTCAGGAGCTGCGTCAAGCTTATTGCAATATTTATTATTAATATATGCATTAGACGAGAATGCTCTTTGGAAAAGCTCTGTGTTCGTGAAAGGCAATAAATATTTTATTGCTTTATCACTGAGTTCTTGGTACTCTCCTTTCACTACTTACCAGAAATCAATAAAATTTCTTTTAAAAAATCAGATTGTAAAGAAGAATCAGTCAAAAATTCAATCAATTTTTCTCTTTAAGAAACTGATAATTTTTCGGCTTGTTTAAAGAACCATTCGTTGAATAGATTTGAAATACAGTTATCTTCACTATTTTTCTTCGGAAAATACTGTCTGAACGACACCTTAAGTCCTTTTAAGTGAGCTATTACACTACTTTTTACTTCCTTTGACAAATTCAACTCGTTCTCAGATAAGAAACTGTGAAGTGTCTCAAAAACTTCACAGTGGTCTTTTTTGATACAAGATTCCCAAAAATCCAATTTCTTGATCATAGACTTGATTTTGTCAGACAGCTTAATGATGGTTATGGAACTTTTCTGTAATCCTAAGTTAGGTTTATTTATTTCTGAAAAAATATCAGATAGGTAGGCAAGTTATTGTAGCCATTCACTTTCATGAGCCTTAGAGCTTAACTCAAAAGAGTGGGCTTGAACAAATCTTGAATTTTATGTCTCAATTCAAAAAATCTTGTGAGTACTTTTCCTCGCAAAAGCCACCTCACTTCTGTGTGAAAAGGTAATATAGTTTGGAGGCTGTCCATATCGTCACACAAAGATTTGAATAGTTTGGAGTTTGTTGAATTGGAGTAAAAAAATTAACAGTTTTCACAGATTGATTGAGCATTTCCATCAATGAATGTGGCAGGGGTTTGGTCACTTGGCTTTGTCTGTGAATACAGCTATGGTTCCAAGCTGCATGGGGAGCGACTTCTTTGATGCGACCACGTAAGCTTTTATAACATCCAGACATTTCCACCACCCATGAAAACACCACAACTATTGGCCCAATCAATTTCTTTTTCACAGAAATAATCCTGAAGTGGCGTTGAATATGTCCTCGCCTGTACATCTTTCAATGAGAAAATTTCACAGTAAAAGATTTTCTTCAAGCACGTTATAATTTAAATATCTTGCAATATCAAGCAAAATCGACAGATTGGAAACATCAGTACTTTCATCCACCTGTTATTAAAAAGAAGATACTCTTTTTTTAATTCTTTCAATTACTGTAGATTTATTGTCCTCAGACATGTCCTTAATTCTCCGAGTAACTGTATTGTTTGAGAAGGGAATATTTTTAATTTTGTGGACATGGTCTTCACCGAACATGCATTGAACAGCATCTTTGATACAAGGAGATATCAAATTTTCAGCGGTTGTGTGATTTTAACCACTTTTAGTAACACGGTAACTTATTCTTTACGATGATTCAACCGCATTTTCATTGACTTTGTTTACAGATAACAAAAACGAAGTTAGATTAGGGTCGTTTGATAAGTCTCTGGAAAAACTAACATCTGTTTGTTAAAAAATGTTTTGTCTCTAAATGGTGCATTAATAAAGATGGTTTCATGTCACCATTAGACAATATCTCTCCACAAACAATTCACAGTGGTTTTGGACAGTCTTCATCATACGTGAATGAAAATCCATATCTCAAGTATTCATCAGAATATTTTCTCTTCTTTGGAGGAGCACTGATGTTTTGAGTTTTTTTAATAGTGTTAGCTTTATCTCTAACCAGAAGAGGCCTATCAGTCCTTGCTGCATCCTGGTCCCATTGCGCTTGTAAATCATCAGACTGTTTAGAAGTCCATGCAGCTGCCAAATCAGCAGGTTAAATTTTAATGATATTTGCAGCTCTCTTAAGAGTGACAGTTTTCAACCACTTATTAATTTTGAGACACAATACAATGTCAACAGAAAATCACTCAAAACAATAAATAATAGCTAAACACTTCAAAGACTCATGAAAAAGGAACTTGAAGACCAATCGAACACTTAAATTATGGCCTGTTTTCAATCGCGTTTTAAATGAAAACGTCGAAATCGGAAGGTTTGAGACGATTCGGGATATTTCTAGAATTACTAGAAACGAAAAGAAAAGGGGGAGAGAAAGAAGAGTGCGTTATGCGCAGTGACAGTTTTGCTGAAGAGGGTGAAGACACATGCCTAATCGCATGATATGATTGGTGGTGGGTGGGGCTAGTTACAGCCAATTATCATTCAATTACTAAACCTACGACTATTCATTCCTTTTCCTCATTTCGCGAGCAGGCTATTGGACTTTCACATAAGTGTCTCTTTGTAAACCAAAACTCTATAACTTTGTTCATGTGTTTTCATTTTAACCCTTTATTTAT
The DNA here is from genome assembly GCA_902155825.1 of Timema genevievae. Taxonomy (NCBI): domain Eukaryota; kingdom Metazoa; phylum Arthropoda; class Insecta; order Phasmatodea; family Timematidae; genus Timema; species Timema genevievae. The sequence goes on along the minus strand of CABFWO010002050.1, from coordinate 49,224 downwards.
TGGTGTTTTCCGCCACTACCATTATTATTTCCACGTACTCCCAACCAGTCCACCGCGTACCCCAGGTTGGAACCGCTGATCTAGAGCCTTACCCCACCCTATATTGGTCACCAGTCATCCGCAATAAACTGGAATGCTGATGACTGGGAGATCGTGGTTGGAAAATTGCTCGGGTGTATTTAGGGTGGTTTATTCTAAAAGTTTTTTTTGCGCTGCCTCCATGCAAATGCGGATACAATTCCTCTAAAATTCAACCTTCCTTATCCGTAACACTATAGTTTAATTAGTACATACACATGAAAGGGTAGTGAGACGTGGTGCTAAGAAAATTAAAAAAAAACCCAATCATATCACCAAAAGTGAGAAGTCTCGATATGTAACAATTTTAATGAACAATAGATTGTATAAGACCAAGTTGGGAGGATAACATTTGAATGGATCTGATCGATAGTGTGTAATGAGGTGGACTGGATAGAACTACCTCAAGATAGGAATAGGGTGTAATGAAGTGGACTAGCTTAAGATAGTGATAAGGTGTAATGAGGTGGACTGGATAGAACTATCTGAAGTTAGAAATAGGGTGTAATGAGATGAACTGGATAGAACCAGCTCAAAATAGGGACAGGGTGAAAGTAGGTGAACCGGATATAAATAGCTTAAGATAGGGATAGGGTGTTGATAGGTTGCTTATTGGTGTGTTGGTGTACTAACTCGGCCCTGTTAAGAGTGGTTGTGAAGGTAGCTTGTTGGTGTACTAACTTAGCCTCGGTAGTTGTGTCGTACTAAGAATTGATGTAATTGTTTTCTTAAAGTAAACGAAATACAACACGTGATGAATAGTATGACCCAACACAATCCTAACCTATTCTAACCCAACCTTACTTAATTAACCTAGTCTAGGGCACAACACGATCATAACCTAAACAAGCTCAGCCTAATATAAGGCACAACACGATCATAACCTAAACAAGCTCAACCTACTATAAGGCACAACACGATCATAACCTAAACAAGCTCAACCTACTATAAAGCACAACACGATCATAACCTAAGCAAGCTCAACACAATATAAGGTACAACACGACCCTAAGTCTGTGCAAAAGAGACGGAAAGTTTTTGGTTAGTTCATGGGTTCGGATTAATACTATGGTTATGGTCGAATTAAAACTGCCGAAGGATTGGTGAGGCCAAATTAGTATTTTCCAAGCGAAACTACTTCATGAAAAAATAAAACGCTACAGATTATCTCGCTTTGTGTGACAGCCCCTATGGTGGGGAATGGAAGAGGGAGGGGGGATGAAATAAAGGGCATCTGTTCTTTAATAAAAAATAAATAAAAAAGGGTAGCGTTTGCTGAGCAGCCTGCATGGTATGTTTCCCTAAAAAAATATAGATGGTGCTACTTGTACCAGTGGTTACGTGAGCCAAGGTGTCAAGCTCGCCAAATACTGCATTGGCTGTGACGGTGGAAATCAAGGTTTGAACCCTGGTGGTATTAGGTCGTTGTTTGCCCTCATGGGATTTATTATTGAGGCTTGCCCATTTTATTTCTACACGAATGGGGGTGTTATTTCTCCAAGTTAATTATTATTAGAGTAATACAATTATAACCACTACCATGAACCCTCATTTTACTTTTAAATCTATAAAAAGAAAGTTTATGAATATGTATGTATGCATGTATGTATGCATGTATGCATGCATGCATGTATGCATGCATGTATGCACGTATGCACGTATGCACGTATGCATGTACGCATGTACGCATGCATGTACGCATGCATGTACGCATGTACGCATGTACGCATGTACGCATGTACGCATGTACGTATGTACGTATGTATGTATGTATCTATGTATGTATGTATCTATGTATGTATGTATCTATGTATGTATGTATGTATGTATGTATGTATGTATCTATCTATCTATTTTTTATCTAAGTATAATTGTATGAATCTATGTATGTGTGTTGTTATACATATTCGTATGAATGGGTGTAAGTATGTATGCATCTGTATCCTCTGTATAGTGTGTGAAGTTTTTTTATGTATATGTACACATACATAAATGTTTATATATATATATTTCCTGAATCAAGGAGTTCTGAAAATATAAAAATTCCCAGGTGACCAGGTGACTAAGGGAACGTTGAGAACACAGGGGGGTCTGGAATTGAATGGTATGGAATAATCCTTAACCAACAGAGGGGCTAGGAGGTTACTTCTCCGGGAAAATAGCAAGATTTGATGTGATATTTTGGCCTTTAATTGGGGTTTTAGGAAACTGTGTTTTTAAAGTTATTTGTTAGTGATAGATGTTTCAAGCTAAAAGTGCTCTCTGTTTTGACATTCACCAACACTGCGTGTGAGAATACTGACATGTTTAGACACATAAAAACTCCAGGATTTATCAAGTGATCAACTTAAAACATTGCCTAACCTTCCTAAGGCTACTATTATGTCGTAGTAGTAGCCTTTATGCTAATAGGCAGTGACAGCGGCGCTACTAGTCTACTTGACTAACTAAGCTTTATATACAATCTACTACAGAAGGTATATCCTTTCAATGTTTGATGAGTTATGAAGATGGTAACTTTTGAAGAGCAGGGATCCACAGCTGGGAAATTTAAAGTTTGTCTGAACAAGACTGCGGTAAATAACGTTCATAATCGAAAGTATTTTAATACAGTAGCCCCATGGCTTCTTTGGTGCTGAATGACAGCTCACAGCTGAATTCTGACAGTCAACATTTAGGTATATACCTAAATTTTGACTGTCAGAATGGACAGCTGCTAAACACATGTTTTTTGCAGATCATATGGTTCGGCGTAGGGATACATAATTTGGTCCGGTACTTTTTCAAAGCCGTCAGCTGTCAGCTGTGAACTGTCAGTCAGCACCAAAGAAGCCATGGGGCTACTGTAGTAGTTCTAGAATCTCCCAACTCAAGAGCTTGACTGAACATAAAATTCCCAACTTTAGAGCCTTTACCAGCATTGAGGAGGTTGTACCGGGTGGACGGGATCACCTTCCCACCAGCTTGAAGTCCCTGATAACAGGTAGGCCTAGTACTATCTGCAAACATTTATATTTGTTAAGAGCTTAAATAAAAGTTTAGTTTATAGTTTAACGTTCACTTTAATTTACCAACCCCACCATAAAACAAAACCATATCAATTTGATTGGATAAAGTGTGTTATATAATTATTTAAATAAGTCAGTGGTGCTACTTTGCGGTGAAGGAAAGAGAAAACATCTCAAAAAATAGGGAGTTTAATAGTTTAGGTAAAACCACCCTCAATACACCCAGTTGGGATTCAAACTCATACCACCCCATCACATGCTAACCAGACTAGATGAGCTTGACATTTAATCCCCTTGCCCACCGGTGCGAGTCATCGGGAATTAAATAAAACATGTAATCCTACCGAACTCAAAGCTACACACACGCTATCCATTTGTTAACAAAGTGATAAGGATTATTCAAAAGCGTTATTCATGTTGTTTACATTACGTTCAAATAACTATCAGCTTGGGACAGGTACAAAATGGTCCCTGGCTACAGGATTACCGAATATCGACCTTGAGGGGGTTTGGTATCCATTTTAACTGAGAGCTTAGCTGGGAAATGGAGCTTAAACCGGACTGGCAAATTGAATCCCACTTTAGTATTCTCTTTTAAAAGCTGCAAGTCTTTTAGTTGTATTAGTGTTAAATTTTAAGATATTATTGGTAGATAAATAGTAGCTCCTTCCATGTTTTTATCGTTACTACAGTCTTACTAGTAGTTTTGTGAGCAGTAGACCTCCCTCCATGTTATTATCGTTACTACCGTCTTACTAGTAGATTTCTCTTTGGATTACAAGCTAAAATATTTCCTACAATTTCTTCTTAGATTTGAAGTGGTAAGCAGGTTAAACATAAAACCAATTAATACTATATCTAATTGTATATTCATATTTAATAACCGTTGTTCGCGTGGTTTAAGAGGTCACTCTTACAAGACATGCCATAGTTTTAAAAACACGCCTTAATTACTCGATCAATTGCTTGGAATTATAAATTCAAATCTCGTGATAAGAACTATAAAATGCAAATGTGTTGGAGCTTCCAGCATATATAAACAACCAGATTGAAAAAATAAACATATATATATCTTTTGGGCTAGGCTAAAAGAATATCCCTGATAAATTTCATTACAATTTGTCGACACATTTGGAAACTATCGCTGAACATACGTCCGGACAGATATTCTGACAAAATGCCAAAAGCTCAAGTTAAAACCGAACCTCGTTTCACTCGGTCGGTAAAACAGTTTCCTTCACGTGGCCAATCACGATTTAATCTATAATCACTTCGGTGGCCGGGTGGTCTAACGCGCTATTCTCGCCGTAGACTAGACTGCCTATGACGAGGAGATTGAGATAAGAAACTCAATCGGGTGTACTAAGGGTGAATTTTCCTAAACGGTTTTCTACTCTGCCTCCAGGTTAATTTGGGGGGAACGGTGGAATAACAGATAGCCTTCACACCACGACTCCTGAAAATCAAGTTACCTACATAATATAAATACCTACCTACATACCTACCTACCCACCCACCCACCCACCCGCCCGCCCGCCCG